>ML245248.1:19805-45837 GCA_005239495.1 Nicotiana undulata
ATATATATATATATATATATATATATATATATATATATATATATATATATATATACTTTCAAAATGGTGCATATGCATCATCATTCGATTTACAAGCATATACAAGTATTTTTCAAAATATTCCATGATTTTTAAAGACTTTAAATCAATTTATTTCTACATTTTATTATATAAATATCTAATAATTACCTTACAAATTATTTTTATGATGATTTAATCATCTAAACTTATCATTTACACCAATATGAGATTTTAAATATTTTCAGTACATTTCTTATAATTACATTTGCATTTTTCAGGGCTAAATTGCACATTTTGGAATAATAGTACATATGTGTATATAATTAAATTATTTATACAGCAAATAAATTTTTATATTTTGTAATGTTAAATAATTTTTTTAATCATTTTCATGCATAAATGATATTTTTGTTATTTATCTATTATTTTTATAAATTATTTATTTGTTAAAGTTGGATATTTAAAATCTGGCCCTAATTTCCTAACTAATTTCGGACCTAACTACCCAAACATAGCCCAATTACCCCAAGACCAACACCAACAACCCACTAACCATATCCATTTAATTAACTCGACCCCACCCCTGCTCAAATCCCAGCCGTTGATAAAAAATGATCTACGACTCACAAACGCCTCCTCCCTTTCCTTATATCACCCGTCCTCAAACCCTAATCCCATTTCCCCCAAACCCGCCACCTCTCTACTCTCTCCCCTCTGAAGAACCCTAACCCGCCGCCTCACAAAAACTCCTCTCCTAATCCCGTTCTAATGGGATTTCTTCTCAATCACTTACCATTTCAATATATTTCCATTATTGGGTGATTCTCTACGGTATTACCTAGTACTGAACAAAACATGGAAATTACTCTTACTTTGATTCTATCCTATTTGACTTTCGTCTCTTGAATCTGGACGATATTGAGTCCACACACGCTTATTTTGCACCGTATGAATCGGATTTGTTCATATTTCGCTGATTCACACTTAACCCTAAAGCTAGGGTTTACAGATTTACTTTGATTCAAACCAAAATTAGTTCAAGCCTGTGATTTTAAGTATTATCTCGTATATATTCACAATATTAATTGTAAATTTGTCTATTTCTGCCGATTTTTTTTACTTACCCTAACTTTGGGTTTCAGATCCTCTTAAATCGAACCAAATCTGGTTCGATTATGTGATTTTGAATAATATTCATGTCTATGTTTATCTTATGCAATATGTGATTCTTTTGCTTTTTATTTCTGCCGATTTGTGTGTTTTACCTAAAATTAGGGTTTTAAATGTTTCCTTCCTTGCTGATTAAGTGCTTTCCTTTCTAGTGTTTGACTAATTATTTCCATGATTATGTGTTTAGTTCCTACACTATATAAATCCCTCCCCACCCCCCTTTGAAACAGTTCAAAAAATCATTAAGAAAGTTATAAAACTAAAGTTGTATGCTTTTTACTCTTGAATAATCTTGTTCTGTACTCTAGTTCCTGGCCGCCTGAAAGCCAAGGCCAAAAATTCTGAGTTTTTGCTCTTTTTGGTGATATTCACAATACTGCGGGATTCCTTTTTCCTTGTTTCATTTTAACTGGTGAGTTACCAAGCCTTTGCCATTTTCATTCTGATTTATCTGTCATTTCGTTTAATGTGTTACTTCAATTAGACTCTGCTAACCTAAATGTCATTACGTTTGTAGTTTGAGACATGTTTAGACCTACTTTGAGTTGATTATTTGATTCTGCTTAACCTATATGTCACTGATAGTCATCTCTTGAAGTTTAAGTTTGTAATTATCCTTCTCTTTGAACATTCTCTCACATCTCCTTGTATCGATTAGTTAACTAGGTATGGATGTATTCATTAATAGGATTACAAGTCAGTTTCTGAATTCACTATAATGTGGAATGTTTGATCCTATTTTCTCCATATCTTGACATCTTTAGTAAACGTCCTAATTAGTTTTCAGCATGTCGTTGTCTAATTACTAATTGATATGATTTCTCCTTATGACACTAGTTTCTGCACTTAGCCTAATCTGGATGCTCTTTTATCACTATAAATCTGTCTTGTAACTTGTCTTGTTAGCATGTGATTGAATTCATTTTATGAAACTTGATTAAGTTTTCCTTAAGTTTAAGCATGTCTATTATTAGTTTGTATATGATCAATTTTATTCTGTCCTTCAGTGGGATCCTTTGACTTCATTCTATTCATTTACTATCTGGTCCCTCTGAATTCGTTTTCTTAGCCGGATGAAAGCCAAGGCTCTTAGGTCCTGTCCTTTGACTTCCCTAGTGTGAGCACTGCTCAGGGTGCATTTGAGACCCTTGTGAACTCTGACACACTAGGACATGGTCCCTAGTCTTTCCCCTAAATTATTTCTGATCAACCTCCTTAGTGTGAGCACTGCCCTAGGTTCTTGAAGCCCTTGGGAACTCTGACACACTAGGGTCTTTTGTTCTATATGCTCAGCCTTGACATATGCTCACTGGGTGAATCACTCAACAATTGGTTGTTTTGTATCTATGAATATGAAATTTTGGAGCTCTTGTGAATTGTGAGAATGAAGGCATGCATGTCCAAGTGTATTTGGGCCTGTTGTAGGCTCCTTATAGCTATATCTATTCTTTAATTTACTACATTCATTCTGGGTCTGTAATAATTATTGTAATAATATTTTGGGGTATTAGTGAAATTGGGAAGGGGTTTTATCTTATACATGCAACAAGTTGGGTAGAAATCCTTCCTATAGGTTTGATAATGTGTTATTATATGTTGTGTGTTAGAAATCATGTCTATAGGTACTTTGTTATGTTCAATCATCAAATTCTAGCAGCCCTGCTTATAGTTTCAATACTTGGTTCAATTGTGTTTTATTTCTGTTTGTTAGAGACCATGCTCATAGGAAATAGTGTGATTCAATGTGTGTGCAAAAATCCTGTTTACATGTTGTTCTGTTACCAAATTATAGAAATCATGTCTATAGGATCTAAAACTGGACCAAATTGTAGAAAGCATGCCTATATGTTTGAATCAGTTTAATTATCATTTTGCCCGTTGGTTCAGGATTTGTTTTAACATTGTGCCATTATCCTCATTAGAAATCATGCCTATAGGATCAAAATAAGTGATTCTGGATACGCTTATGTGATTGCCACTATTTATTATCGCGTGAAACATCTAGACATCATGTAGTAGGTTTAATCTCATTATGCTAAAAATCAGTAGGCTAATTTACGTAGGTCTTGGTAACCGTATTAAGAAACTTGCTTTTGTGCACAACTGTCTGCTCATTCGTTCAGTATCACATAGAGATCCTGCCTATAGAATTTTGCAATTTTAATTAATTAAAGTCTGTCAACATTAATCAGTTTGGCGTGCATTTGCTGTCTAAATGCGGAGGCTAACTTGAGCCCATACTTGCTTATATGTGAAAGTCTTAAACTGCTTTGTATGTTGCTTAGTATTTTCCCCTTTGAGCAGCTTAAGTTAAGGTCTAGAACCACCCTGAAATAGAGGTTCAAATGCCTTCTGGACCATAGGCATGGGACGGGTAGTGCACACATAGAGTACGACTTAGAATTTACTAGAGCGCTTTAGGTAAACAACTTAAAGATAGTAATCGGGTAGCAGGAGATGATAGTCTTTGCCCGCTGAATAATATGAGTGATACCCCATCTTGAGGGAGTTATGAAATATTATTTATGTTACACGTGTGATCTTTTAGGCTACAAAACTTAGGACCCCACACCTCTATTTAAAGTCAATCATTTATTTTACTTATCCAAATTGTTTCCCTCCTCTTAGACTAATTCATATAATTCGAGTTCGCCCGGGACCCACCATTGTGGACCTCGAGGAGTGCCTAACACCTTCTCCTCAAGGTAATTTGAGCCCTTACCCGATCTTTGGTGACGCAACTAGTTAATCCATAGTTATTCGCAAATAGGTTCCCTAACATACCTCAACCCGTTAGGTGGTGACTCTCTCTTTTAATACTCTTCCTTAAAAGAGTTGTCACGTGTCGAAACCCTATTTCTTGAGAAAAAGGGGCGCGACAACATGGCGACTCTGCTGGGGATATACTTAGGCTCTTACCATAATGAACTTGGTCTATATGAATTAGTCTCTCTCGATAAGCGTGTCTTTATTATTTTGTTGATGCTTGAACATCCCGCTCCCATTCTCCCTTTTATTGCTACATGCACACCTTCTTCCCTATTTCCCTTTAGATGAACTTACATGATTTTCTTCGCTTAATCTGGTTACAATATGCATCCCCTCTGTTATTTCCTAATCATGTTCACTGGCTCCAATTCTTCTAAATTTTGTTACATCATGTCTTTCCCAATCCCTATCTCTTTTATCGCTTTATTATAATTTTTCCCATTATATGATTTAACTCCTTCCTTATTTTTCTTTCTTTTCTGTCTTTACATTTATTAAATACCGCATTAATCGCTTTATCTTGCAAAATACTTGACAACGTGTTATTATATCTTTGCATAATTGCATGGTGTACATCATATTCCACTCATGCGCAATTAATACCATAGCGTCACTTGATGAGTGTTCGCGCTCTTCCTATATTACCCTTTTTAAGTTCAGAAAGGCTTATTTGCGGTAAAAATAGTCGATCAGCGGTGTAATCGACGGTTCCGTGCCTTTCCCTGTCAAGTTGTCCACTTGAGGGTACCGGTCTAGACTCTTATAGAAAACCCTACTCTGATATTAACTGTGCATGCATCATGTCCAAACCTAGCATGGGTTAGAACGTTGTCCCCGTAATAACTCTATAAGACAAACCTTGTCCAAAGCCCATCAGGATTTCCATAATTCCAACGGGCACAATCATGATGTGTGCATTCTTTGGTGAAAACGTGCCGATATGCTAGTCCTTAATGTGTAAATAGTCGAATCTGGAGGGGGAGAGGGATAACTTTATCTATTTTGCAGAAATGAGGCACGAAGTCCCCAGGTTCAGCACGGTCCGAAGTATCTCGCCTTTGTTGCTAGATTGGTGGGAAAATCTCGCTAAGCGACAAAAACCATGTGAAAAGCATTCTCGAAACTTTACCTTCTTTGCCGAACATTCAACCAAATAATGTACTGATCGAAGCTGCTACCATGTTCTACGACGAAAAGAGGGTTGTCTTCCATTTCGGTAATATAGAGATGACTCCCCTCCTTGAGGAAATAGGAGGCTTTGCTGGGCTTCCCTAGGATAGCCCTGGTCTGATGGTGCCAAAAAAGCATACTTCTAGAGGGTTTCTAAAAATGATGGGTTTTCAAAAGAATGATGAGCTAGTTTCCCTGAAGAAGTCTTATATACCTTTTGACTTCCTTTATGAGCATTATGGGCACATCACGTCCTACCGTATCCATCATGATGAGTTTGCCATCACTTCTCTGGGTTGGACTCATCATCGGGTTTTTGTGTTCATCGTCTGTTTTCTGGGGATGCTGGTATTCCCAATACAAGGAGACAGGATCCACACTCGTCTAGCTATGGTCACCAAGACCTTAATGGAAGGAATTGAGGGGCACTTACACTATTGTCCCAATGATCGTGGCAGAAATATACCGAGCTTTAGACCGTTGCAAGAAGAGATTTAGGCATTTTGAAGGTTGTAATATGTTACTACAAATATGGTTGTTGGAACATCTTCAAAGAGGACAGTACCGTCAAGAATTTCCGCAGTGACCATGGAACGACCACATAGCTTTTCACCATCCAAAAAGAATGACTTTCATACTAGACAAGTTTGCACAACCGGGAAACGTTGTGGATTGGGTACACTTCTTTATAATTTGACTGATGACAAGGTCCATTGGATGTTTGAGTGGTTCCCTACCAGCGAGTTCATAACCAGGTCAAGAGATGTTCCTCACTAGTGCTGATCGGGTTAAGGGGTATCTATCATTATGCTCCTATCAGGGTCATGAAGCAGGATGGGAGGAAACAAGTCATACCACGAGTTTCTAAGATTGTTTACTACAAAGCAGACTTACAGGGTGATGCCGTTCCATTCAAGTGTGAGGCACAACACATGTAGCATCTGAAGATCATTGTGCAAAATGATACCATCGAGCCAGATCGATACCACGCCGGTCATGTGTATTTCTACCCATCATGGTTGGATGATGACATAGCAGGAGAAGTCAAGCCAGGGATTGATCGAGGAAACAGGGTCATAGACGATGCTGCTGAAGCACAAATAAAATACAGGAGGTTACGCAAAAGAATCTTTAAGTCTGAGGCCAGACATTTGGAATAGCACAAAGTAGACATGGATCAATCAACGAATGGAGAGAAATTGCCACAAAATCAACAGAAAGGTTGGAGTATTTAGAGCAGGGTCTGATGGAGCTTGAAGGGAAAATGAGGAAAAAGATCGTGGATTGTCAGAATGTAGTGGGCAATGAAAGAGGACATCTAGCAGGGACGTATTTGCTGCTGGACATGCGCGACCTTGGGAATCTAATCGATGGGGCTAAGAAGGCCAGGCTTGGATAAGGTCCCTCCGGGACCAAGTAGATAAGAATTGATGTTTACTTGTTTTTCTAGAGTTGTTTTAGAATTTGATTGTAATAAGGCAAATGCTACTAGTAACTCTTTTTTATTATTGTTGTTTTAGAGATTTTGTCTAGTTATCACATTAATGAAATTACACAATTATCGGCATTAAGTTTCTCCAAATCTACATATCGTTAGGCCTGCCTCAGGCACAATGAGGTCCCAAATTAGGACAAAAATTTATAATTTTGTAGTACGTGTTTAAATATTGCAAATACCCTTTCAAAACTCCCTAATGACTTGTTTACCTTTTTTTTTTCTTTTTTTTTGATTATTCCCACCCCCTAAGGTTGGTTCGTGCATACTGACATGATCAGCATACCATACCAGATCCAGAGGTCCTCCACTTCCTCCTCATCCGAGTAATCCTAAAAGTAAAGGAAAAGCTAAGATGGATGACATGAGCGGTATCAGGAAAGACAAAGCTACGCATGCAGAAAATGTTGAAACTTCAAATGGTCGGAGTACTCCGTCACAAAATGATTTGGTTCTATGGTTGGAGAAAAACATATTGGAGTTACAAGGGGAACTTGAGCAGGTCCGCAACTTGGCAAACCTCTCCCTCACCTTAAACGTCCTATATATCAACCAACAGAACGCCCAAAACCCAACACCTCCTCAAAGCACACCAAACCAGAGAATGGGTTAGCTGGGTAAGCATGGCATTAGATTTCATGGATCGGTTCAGGTTTAATACGGAGAATGCACCAGATGTCTTCTATATCTAGAATCTCAAGAAGAACCCAACAGAGACTTTCCGCGAGTATGATACTCGGTGGAGATCGGAAGCTGCGAAAGGAAGGCCGGTATTGGAAGAAGAGCAGATGAATAAGTTCTTTGTCCGGTCTCAGGATCCGCAATACTAAGAAAGGTTAATGGTTATCGAAAATCATAAATTCTCCAACATCATCAAATTGGGGGAAAGAATTGAAGAAGGAATTAAGAGCGGAATGGTAACTAATTTCGAGGCACTCCAATCTACAAACAAAGCCTTGCAATCAGGGGGTATATCCAAAAAGAAGGAAGTAGGGGCCGTGATGGTGGACCAAAGTCCAAAATCTCCTCTTACGTATCAAACACCTCCACCCACATATCATACTTTACCTCCCAGATATCCGCAACCTGCCACCGCCTACCATACTTATAACACCCAGCCAGCATATTACCACTCACCGCCCGCCCGCCAAAATTATCAGAAACCCAGACCAAATTTTGACGGTGGGCCGCCTAGACAATACACCCCTATTGTTGAACCTATCAATCAGTTATACGAGATATTGAAAGATGCTGGTTATGTCACTCATATTACCGTTGTTTCCATGAAAAACTCCTCTCAATGGGTCAATCCAAATAAAATATGTGTCTACCACTCCGACATGAAGGGTCATACCATTGATGAATGTCCCACTCTGAAAGACAAGATCCAGATGCTAATTGATACCAAGGTTATACAAGAAAATGAGGCTACACCTAACTTCCGCAACAATCCCCTCCCGGATCACAGAGGCGAGGGGGTGAATGTGATAGAGATTGACAAAGAATTGGACCCGGAAGGGTCAATTGGGCTTATTCGAGAAGGGGATGACACTAAGAAACCTGCGGTCACTCTCACTCCTATTGTGGTGCAGATACAACCACTAGTCGAAGTTGAAGTAGCCGCACCGACCCTATTCGAGGTTGAAGTAACAACACCTGCAACTGCAACTGCTCCGTTTGAAGTAGAAGTGACCACACCCTTCACTATGATGGTGGCACCCACACATGTTGCAGAAGCCAGGAGGAAAGGAAAAGCAAAAATGGAAGAAGCTGGTGCAGCATAAGGGATGACTAGGACTGGTAGAGTCTACACACCTGAGCACTTAGGGGGAACAAGTAAAGAAGCTGCTTCCAAGCAACCCATCATTGAAACTGGCCCGGATGATCTTTGGAGAAAGGTGCAAGCTAGGGAATACTCTATAGTGGACCATCTGAACAAAACCCTGCTCAGATATCCATTCTATCGTTACTGCAGAATTCTTAAGCACATAGGAATGCCTTGATGAGGGTATTAAACGAAGCTTACGTGCCCAACAATATCACCAGTAGGAAAATGTCTAATATGGTAGGACAAGTACTGGAGAGCCATAAAATCACTTTGCAGGAAGACAAATTGCCACCGGAAGGATTAATCCACAACAGGGCATTGCATATCACGGTACAATACGAAGATAAATTCATTTCCAGGGTTTTGATAGATGAAGGTTCCAGTCTCAACATCTGGCCATTAACGACTTTGAAGAGATTGGGCAAAGGATTGCATGAAATACGGGAAAGAACTATGAACATAAATGCATTCGACGAATCTCAAAGGGCCACGATCGAGGAAACCAATCTTTGCTTACAAATGGGCCCGACTTGGTTTGATGTCGAATTCCAAGTACTCGACATATCCTCCTCATACAACTTATTGCTGGGACGACCTTGGATACACGCTGTTAGGGCTGTGGAATCCACTTTGCACCAATCTGTAAAGTTTGAATGGAACCATCAGGAGGTGATCATTCATGGAGATGGGAGTAATCCCATTTGTACCAATCAGACTGTTTCGGTCATGGAAAACAGAAGGAGACTAGGTGGAGAGACTTATCATCACATCGAGCGCGTCAATGCAATTAAGAAGGGCAAGTGATGGAGCAACAAAATATAAAGCATACTAGCATGGGCAGGGTATGAACCCGGTAAAGGGCTCGGGAAGAATCTCCAAGGTATTTCCAAACCGATACAACTAAAACGTCACGGCACGACCTTTGGATTAGGATATCAGTACACCTAGCATAAGTATCAAAATTGGTCACCACCATGGCGTGGCCTTTACTACCCCTTGAACAACCAATACCACATCTGAGCCAATCCTTCCATCAAGCTGATATGATGTGGGGATCCGAAGAGGACGAAGTGCTATCTGGTTTGAGGAATTTATTTCTAGAAGAGGAAGACATGGATTGCAATGTAATATTGAGTAGGAGGAGGAAGAAGGCCTCGTCATCCAGACAGTGGAGAAAGGAGCCGTCCTCAGAAACTGGAAAGCCACACCATCAAGGGCCCGCCGAGTCCTGAGGTAGACTGGCTTCTAGCGTCATTTATTTTGAAAACAATTCTTTTTGAACATTTTATTTTAAAATATTTTTAGTATTTTGTTTTGGAAACATTTTTTGAGTCATTAAAAATCGCTTTGTTTGACATTTTAGTATTTATCAATGGCTTGATGTTTTATTATTACTATCTTATATATCTTTCTCTCTACAACATTACTATTTCTTACCTTGATGAACCAACGATTGTGACATGTAATGAGATAACTCAACATAAGGACAGTGACTCAGAAGAGATAGAAGAAGAAGATGTGATACGAAATTGTCAGAGAAGTCGAGAATTTTAAGAATAAGCCTAAGTCCAAAAAGGACGAAACTGAGATAGTCAACTTGGGAGATTTTGAAATAGTCAAAGAAACTCGCATAAACATTCACTTGTAACCATCAGAGAAGGAAGAGTACACTCATTTCCTGAAAGAGTATGAAGACATTTTCGCATGCTCGTATGACGATATGGCCATATTGAGCACATCCATAGTGGCTCATAAGATACCCACCAATCCGATGTGTCCACTAGTAAAGCAGAAACTCAGGAAGTTCAAGCCAGGCATGAGTCTAAAAATCAAAGAAGAAGTCACCAAGAAAATCAAAGCTAAGGTCCTCTAGGTAGTTGAAAATCCATCTTGGTTGGCCAACATTGTGCTAGTTTCGGAGAAAGATGGGAAGGTCAGGGTGTGTGTCGAGTATCGAGATTTAAACAGAGCAAGTCCCAAAGATGATTTCCCACTACCAAATATACACATACTGATCGACAATTGCGCCAAGCATGAACTCCAATCCTTTGTAGATTGCTTCTTGAGTTATCATCAGATTTGGATGGATGAAGAAGATGCCGAGAAAACAACTTTCATCACGCCATGGGGAGTGTACTGTTACAAAATGATGTCGTTTGGTTTAAAGAATGTTGGGGCCACCTACATGAGGTCCATGCCAACTATTTTCCATGACATGATACACAAGGAGATAGAAGTATATGTGGATGATGTCATCATCAAATCCAAGAAGGCTGCAGATCACATAACAGATTTGAGAAAGTTCTTTGACCGGCTTCGGAGGTACAACCTGAAACTGAATCCTGCAAAATGTACCTTTGGATTTCCTGCCAGAAAATTGTTAGGGTTCATCGTCAGCCGTCGAGGAATCGAGTTAGACCCGTCAAAGGTCAAGGCTATCCAGGACTTACCACCGCCAAAAAACTAGAAGGACGTGATGAGTTTCTTGGGACGTCTCAACTATATCAACCGCTTCATAGCATAATCAACTATAATATGTGAGCCGATTTTCAAAATGTTGATGAAGGATGTCGCCACTAGTTGGACTGCAGACTGTCAGAAGGCTTTCGACAGAATCAAAGAATACTTATCCACACCACCAGTCCTAGTCCCTCCAGAGCCTGGTAGACCACTGTTACTCTCTCCTGGGGCTTTCGGTTGTGCCTTGGTACAACATGACGATACGGGAAGAAAAGAACAAGCCATATATTATTTAAGTAAGGAGTTCACACCCTACGAAGCATGATACTCTTTGATGGAACGCACTTGCTGTGCTCTGACATGGATAGCCCAGAAATTAAGTCATTACTTCTGTGCTTATACCACATATCTTATATCAAGGATGGATCCTTAGAAGTACATCTTCCAGAAGCCTATGCCTACAGGAAAGCTGGCCAAATGGCAAATATTGTTGAGTGAATTTGATATCATCTATGTAACTCAGAAGGCAGTTAAGGGACAGTCATTAGTAGATCATCTTGCGGAAAATCCTGTAGGAGGAGAATACGAACCATTAAAAACATATTTCTTGATGAAGAAATTCATAGGAGAGGATATTTGTGAAGCCTACGAGGGGTGGAGAATGTTCTTCGACGGAGCTGCAAAATTCAAAGGAGTCAGTATCGGAGCCATTTTGGTGTCGGTAACCGATCAACATTACACGGTGTCCGCCAAACTCAGATTTTCATGCACCAATAATATGGCGGAGTATGAAGCTTGCATATTAGGGCTCAATTTGGTTGTCGACATAAATATCCAAGAATTGCTGGTGATTGGTGATTCAGACCTGCTGGTACACCAAGTACAAGGAGAATGGGCTACAAAGAACACCAAGATACTACCATATCTGCATCACATACAAGAGATGATGAAGAGATTCACGAAGATAGAGTTCGGGCATGTCCCGAGAATCCAAAATGAGTTCGTAGATGCATTGGCCACCTTGTCCTCCATGATACAACATCCAGACAAGAATTTCATTGATCCCTTTCCTATAAGAATCCATAATCAGCCTGCTTACTGTGCTCATGTTGAAGAATAAACAGATGGAAATCCATGGTTCTACGATAACAAGGAATATTTGGCAAAGAAGAATACCCGGAGCATGCAAACCATACTTAGAAGCACACATTCGGGAGATTGTCCAACCATTTCTTCCAAAACAGAGGAATTCTATATAGAAGAACTCCAAATCTAGGGCTATTACGGTGTGTTGATGCCAAAGAAGCCTCCAAACTGCTTGAAGAAATACATGCCGGAACCTACGGCCCACATATGAATGGTTTCATCCTAGCCAAAAAGATACTTAGAGCCGGATAGTTTTGGATGAATATGGAAACAGACTGCATCAGGTATGTTCAAAAATATCATCCGTGCCAGATACACGCAGATATGATATGGGTACCGCCAAATGAACCCAATGCAACAAGTTCACCTTGGCCTTTTACCTCCTGGGGAATGGATGTCATTGGTCCAATCGAACCCACTGCTTCGAACGGGCACAAGTTCATTCTAGTGGCCATAGACTACTTCACAAAGTGGGTTGGAGCTGCATCTTACAAAGTCGTAACCAAGAAAGTCGTCGCAGATTTTGTCAGGGATCGTATTGTTTGCCGATTCGGGGTTCCCAAATCCATCATCACCGACAATGCTGCCAATCTCAACAGTGATCTAATGAAATCCATATGCAAGACCTTCAATATCAAGCACAAAAACTCCACAGCATACCAACCCCAAATGAATGGAGACGTGGAGGCCGCCAAAAAGAACATTAAAAAGATACTAAGGAAGATGGTAGAGAATCACAAACAGTGGCACGAGAAGTTACCATTTTCATTATTGGGATACAGTACCACAGTCCGCACGTCAACCGGGGCGACTCCTTACCTATTGGTCTACAGTACTGAAGCCGTCATCCCCGCCGAGGTAGAGATTCCTTCCTTGAGAATTATACAAGAAGATGAACTCAGTGATGCAGAATGGATAAGGATCCTCTATGAACAATTAGCTCTCATTGATGGGAAAAGAATGAATGCAGTGTGTCATCGTCAGCTCTATCTGGACAGAATGTCCAGAGCTTTCAACAAAAGGGTCAAACCTAGACAGTTCGCACCGGGGAAACTGGTGCTGAAACAAATCTTTCCACATCCGGATGAAGCCAAAAGAAAATTCTCACCCAACTAGAAAGGACCCTACATGGTTCACATAGTACTAACATGAGGAGCACTCATACTCGCAGTAATTGATGGAGAAATTTGGCCAAAGCCTATCAACTCAGATGCAGTCAAAAGATATTATGTTTAAACTGTTTACGTTTCTTCATATGATGTAATTGAACTACGCTTGACCTGATTCCCATTTAAGAGGGATACGTAGGCAACCCTGTGGGTTCAGTCACAATACAATAAAATTTTCATTTTCCCCATAATCATAAACTGGGGCAAAAATTTAAGGAGGACCCTCAATATTCCGGAGCAAGTTCAGCCAACGGCACCGTATGCGAAACAGCCAGAAATTTGTCCAGATAACTAGGGCAGAATTTTGAGGAGGACCCTCAAAATTCTATGGCAAGAAGGTCGCAATGTCTCTAATAGTGTCACAGTTACCGGTTCATCTAATTGATTGTAAATTGCATATTACTATGTTTTGAATAACTATGCATACATATTTTTTGAAAACTTTATTTTTAGCCAGATACTACCTATGGTAACTCGAACAGGATTTCCATGCGGAGCAGAGTAAATCAAGAAGACGAAGGCACGAACCAACCTCCCCCGCATACCTCACGATTTTTCTTTGAATGCAGGAACAAGGAATATTCACAAATATGCGCACCTTAGAATCGTTGTCTTCATAACAACAAAGCTACCAAACTCATCTCCAGCGAAGAAATACTCTACTATCACTTATTATCCATTGCATGAGACTAAGCATTGTCTCAAATCTTGCATGAGTTTAAGCTCTGCCTTCTCATAGCATGAGACTAAGCATTGTCTCAAATCTTGCATGAGGCTAAGCCTTGCCTCCTTAACTGCATAAGGCTAAGCTCTGCCTTCCCATTGCATGAGACTAAGCATTGTCTCAAATCTTGCATGAGGCTAAGCCTTGCCTCCTTAACTGCATAAGGCTAAGCTCTGCCTTCCCATTGCATGAGACTAAGCATTGTCTCAAATCTTGCATGAGGCTAAGCCCTGCCTCCTTAGTTTCATAAGGCCAAGCTCTTCCTTCCCATTACATGAGACTAAGCATTGTCTCAAATCTTGCATGAGGCTAAGCCCTGCCTCCTTAACTGCATAAGGCTAAGATTTTCCTTCCCATTGCATGAGACTAAGTATTTTCTCAAATCTTGCATGAGGCTAAGCCCTGCCTCCTTAACTGCATAAGGCTAAGCATTGTATCCAATCTTGCATGAGGCTAAGCCTTTCCTCCTTAACTGTATAAGGATAAGCATTGCCTTATCATTGCATGAGACTAAGCTTTGTCTCCAATCTTGCATGAGGCTAAGACCTGCCTCCTCAACTGCATAAGTCTAAGCTCTTCCTTCCCCCGCACGAGACTAAGCATTGTCTCTCCTTGCATAACCACAAATGTCGCGCTATTCAAAAACTTGCATTATTCTCTTATTTCGGGGCTAAGCTCTGCCCCCGCCTCTACACAAGACTAAGCTCTGTCTTGTTTCACCTCAAACATCATATCTTTGCATCTCATGGGCTGATACATAGCCAAATTTTCTGAGGGCGTCATAGTTCGAATGCATCATCTTTATAGCCGAAAGACACCATGTCATGGTCTAAGAATCTCTTAACATTGCACATTGTTATTCAAAGGTATCATGGTTCAGAGGCACCATCTTCATAGCCCGAGAACATCATTTCATCGCCTGCGAATCCCCTATCTCACAATTCATGGCCCGAGACATCATAGTCTAATGACATCATCCTCGCCGTCCAAAGACGATCTCCATAGACCAGAGGGAATTTGAATCATGTTTAAATTTATGCGATAATCATGCATCGTATTTTGAATTTGCAGGTGATCCAGGAAGTAATCATTCTCCTAATGGGAGCAATCTTCGCTCCTGTTTCCATTCAACGTTCATATCCTTCGATTATTTCAAACGTAACTGATCGTCGTCCCTTGCCTATGCCCATATGATAACTGTTCAAATATCCATAACTATTCACAGATACATCCATTCCCAATCCTGATATTGTCCTATCAAGAATATCTTGTCCGTTCCTACAATAACTCCATCGGTTTATTCCGTCGTTGGATTCGGAACTACACATGGCCTGATTCTTGTAAAACCAAGGATATGTAGGAAGCTTAGAGACTAGGCTACGACCTATATTTTTCAAATCACCCTATTCGGTCAAAATCGACCATCATTTCTTTACCCGACAACTCTTTCATACATCCCGGGTAAAGAGGGCAGATGTTGTACCTAATTTTTTGCTCATATTTTTCAAATATATATACCTTCAAAATAGTGCATATGCATCATCATTCGATTTACAATCATATACAACTATTTTTCATAATTTTTCATGATTTTTAATGACTTTAAATCAATTTATTTCTATATTTTATTATATAAATATCTAATAAATACCTTACAAATTATTTTTATGATGATTTAATCATCTAAACTTATCATTTACACGAATATGAGGTTTTAAATATTTTCATTGCATTTCTTATAATTATATGTGCATTTTTCAGGGCTAAATTGCATATTTTGCAATAATAGCCCATATGTACATATAATTATATTATTTATACAGAAAATTAATTTTTATATTTTTATATTGTTAAATAATTATTTTTAATCATTTGCATGCACAAATATTTTTATTATTTATCTATTATTTTTATAAATTATTTATTTGTTAAAGTTGGGTATTTAAAATCCGACCCTAATTTTATAACTAATTTCGGACCTAAATACCCAAACATAGACCAATTACCCCAAGCTCAACACTAGCAACCCACTATCCATATCCATTCAATTAACCCGACCCAACCCCTGCTCAAATCCCAGTCGTTGATAAAAAATGATCAACGCCTCACAAACGCCTCCCCCTTTCCTTATATCACTCGTCCTCAAACTCTAACCCCATTTCCCCCAAACCCGTCGCCTATCTTCTCTCTCCCCTCTGAAGAATCCTAACCCATCGCCTCACAAAAACTCCTCTCCTAATCCCGCTTCTAATGGGATTTTCTTCTCATTCACTTACCATTTCAATATATTTCCATTATTGGGTGATTCTCTACGGTATTACCTAGTACTTGCCTAAACATGGCAAGTACTCTTACTTTGATTCTGTCCTATTTGACTTTCGTCTCTTGAATCTGGATGATATTGAGTCCACACAAGCTTATTTTGCACCGTGTGAGTACGATTTGTTCATATTTCGCTGATTCGTACTTAACCCTAAAGCTAGGGTTTACAAATTTGCTTTGGTTCGAACCAAAATTGTTTCAAGCCTGTGATTTTAAGTATTATCTCATCTATATTTGCCCTATTATGTGTAAATTTGTCTATTTCTGCCGATTGTTTTTACTTACCCTAACTTAGGGTTTCAGATCCTCTTAAATCGAACCAAATATGGTTCGATTCTATGATTTTGAACAATATTCTTGTCTATGTTTATCTTATGCAATATGTGATTCTTTTGCCTTTTATTTTTGTATTTTACCTAATATATTTAAATTTTTCCTTCCTTACTAATTTTTAAGTGCTATCCGTTCTAGTGTTGACTAATTATTTCCATGTTTATGTGTCAGCTCCTACACTATATAAACCCCTCCCCACTCCCCTTTGAAACAATTCAAAAAATCATTAAGAAAGCTATAAAACTAAAGTTGTATGCTTTTAACTATTGAATAATCTTGTTATGTACTCTGGTTCCTGGTCGACTGAAAGCCACGACCATAAATTATGAGTTCTTGCTCTTTTTGGTGATATTCACAATAATGTGGGATTCCTTTTTCCTTGTTTCATTTTAACTGGTGGAGTTACCAAGCCTTTGCCATTTTCATTTTGATTTATCTGTCATTTCGTTTAATGTGTTACTTCAATTAGACTTTGCTAACCTAAATGCCATTACGTTTGTAGTTTGAGACATGTTTAGATCTACTTTGAGTTGATTAATCTGATTCTGCTTAACCTATATGTCACTGATAGCCATCTCTTGAAGTTTAAGTTTGTTATTATCCTGCTCTTTAAACATGCTCTCATATCTCCTTCTATGGATTAGTTAACTAGGTATGGATGTATTCATTAATAGGATAACAAGTTTGTTTCTAAATTCACTATAATGTGGCATGTTTGATCGTGTTTTCATCATATCTTGACATCTCTAGTAATTGTCCTAATTAGTTTTCAGCATGTCGTAGTCTATTGCCAATTGATATGATTTCTCCTTATGACACTAGTTTATGCACTTAGCCTAATCTGGATTCTCTTTTATCACTATAAATCTGTCTTGTAACTTGTCTTGTTAGCATGTGATTGAATTCATTTCCTGAAACTTGTTTAAGTCTGCCTTAAGTTTAAGCATGTCTGTTATTTGTTTGTATATGCTCAATTTGATTATGTCCTTCAGTGGAATCCTTTGACTTCATCCTCTACTATATGGTCCCTCTGAATTCTTATTCTTAGCCGTTTGAAAGCCAAGGCTCTTAGGTTCTTTCCTTTGACCTCCCTAGTGTGAGCACTGCTCAGGGTTCATTTGAGACCCTTGTGAACTCTGACACACTAGGACCTAGTCCCTAGTCTTTCCCTTGAATTATTTCTGATCAACCTCCTTAGTGTGAGCACTGCCCTAGGTTCTTGAAGCCTTTGGGAACTCTGACACACTAGGGTCTTGGGTTCTGTATGCTCGGCCTTGACATATGCTCACTGGATGAATCACTCAACAATTGGTTGTTTTGTATCTATGAATATGAAATTTTGGAGCTGTTGTGAATTGTGAGAATGAAGGCTTGGCTTGTCCAGGTGTATTTGGGCCTGCTGTAGGCTCCCTATAGTTATATCTATTTTTTAATTTACTACATTCATTCTTGGTCTGTAATAATCATTATAATAACATTTTTGGGTATTAGTGAAATTGGGAAGGGGTTTTTATGTTATAATTGCAACAAGTTGGGTAGAAATCCTGCATATAGGTTCGATAATGTGCATTAGAAATCATGTCTATAGGTACTATGTTATGTTCAGTCGTCATATGCTAGCAACCCTGCCTATAGGTTCAATTGTGTTCTATTTCTTCTTGTTAGAGACCATGCTCATAGGAAATGGTGTGATTCAATGTGTGTGCAAAAATCATGTTTACATGTTGTTCTGTTCACAAATTATAGAAACCATGTCTATAGGATCTAAAACTGGACCAAAATATAGAAAGCATGCGTATAGGTTTGAATCAGTTTAATTATCATTTTGCCCGTTGGTTCAGGAGTTTTTTTAACACTGTGCTATTATCCTCATTAGAAAACATGCCTATAGGATCAAAATAAGTGATTCTGGATACGCTTATGTGATTTCCACTATTTATTATCGCGTGAAACATCTAGGCATCATGTAGTAGGTTTAATCTCATTATGCTAAAAATCAGTAGGCTAATTTACGTAGGTCTTGGTAACCGTATTAAGAAACAGGCTTTTGTGCATAACTGTCTGCTCATTCGTTCAGTATCACATAGAGATCCTGCCTATAGAATTTTGCAATTTTAATTAATTAAAGTCTGTCAACGTTAATCAGTTTGGCGTGCATTTGCTGTCTAAATGCGGAGGCTAACTTGAGCCCATACTTACTTATATGTTAAAGTCTTAAACTGTTTTGTATGTCGCTTAGTATTTTCCCCTTTGAGCAGCTTAAGTTAAGGTCTAGAACCACCCTGAAATAGAGGTCCAAATGCCTTATGGACCATAGGCATGGGACGGGTAGTGCACGCATAGTGTATGACTTAAAATTGACTAGGGTGCTTTAGTAAACAACTTAAAGATAGTAATCGGGTAGCAGGAGATGATATTCTGTGCCTGCTAACCAATATGAGTAACACCTGTATTGAGGGAGTTACGAAATATTATTTATGCTGCACGGGGTGATCCTTTAGGCTAAAAAACATAGGACCCTCCACCTCTGTTTAAAGTCAATCGTTTATTTTACTTGTCTAAATTGTTTCCCTTCTCTTAGGCTAATTCATATAATTTGAGTTCGGCCAGACCCACCGTTATGGACCTCGAGGAGTGCCTAACACCTTATCCTCAAGGTAATTTGAGTCCTTACCCGATCTTTGGTGACGCAATTGGTTAATCCAGATTTATTCGCAAATAGGTTCCCTAACGCACCTCAACCCGTTAGGTGGTGACTCTCCCTTTTAATACTCTTCCTTAAAAGAGTTGTCACGTGTCAAAACCCGATTTTTGCGAGAAAAAGGGGCGCGACACTTAGCTGGTGAGAAGAGGTTGTTGCAACTTAACGAACTTGATGAGTTTCGATTGCACGCATATGAAAATGCCAAATTGTATAAAGAAAAGACCAAGAGGTGGCATGAAAAGCACATCCAACATCGAGAGTTTGAGGTAGGTCAAGAAGTTCTCTTGTTTAATTCGAGCTTGAAGCTTTTCCCCTTAAAGCTTAAGTCTCGTTGGAAGGGTCCTTTCGCAGTGGTAAGTGTGAGGCCTCCTGGAGCGGTGGAACTGCAAGATACGAGCTCAAGTGGTACCTTCTTGGAAAATATGCAGAGAATAAAAAATTATTATGGTGGTGACATTACACGTCACAAGACCTCGGTGGACTTGGCCGATGATTGAAAACGTGTTGAGTCGTGCCGCAACATTAAATCATGCGCTTGTTGGGAGGCAACCCAATTTTATTGCTTTCGTAGCTTACTTTTTTTGTTTTTCTTCTATACAGAGTAAACTAATATGTTTTGCTTTCTTTATAGTTGCAAAAATCATAGGTGGGAGTGGTGTGGGGTGTGTATAATATATGTATTGAGTGCTCCGGTAGCAGGGATTTTATGAACAAAAAAAATATCGCGAACGAGCGCCCAGGCCAACACCCCATGCTGCTTGGGGAGCACTTTCTAGAATGCAAAAAACCCCAGTGCCGAGCCCAGTGTGGGTTGCTGGGCTAGGGGGTCAGGTAGGTTATAATTTCTTTTTTCAGTTTCTTTGTTATTTTTAGTTGACCCCACCCATATAACCCTACCCAATAACCTTACCCATACCCAATTACCCAAAACCATTTTCCCACTTAAATTAAAACAACTAAAACCCAAAACCCTTCTCACTCTCAAACGACACCCCCACTCTGCTCTCTCTTTCTCCGCTGCTCTCTCTCTCTATCTCTATCTCTCTCAAATGCTTCAAGTTTTCTTGCTCACTTTCATCTCAACACTCACAGGTATGTTCTTCTTGTTCTCTCTTTTATTGTATTTTGAAATTCTTAGTGTATTTTTAGCTCTCCTTATCCAACAATCCTGAATCCCCTAGGTCTCTTAAACATACTTTGTTGTTACGGTTGGTGGCCCTAGTATGCACGAAATTGGGTGCAAAAATTGGTTGTGAAAGTGTATTTGAAGTAGTAAACTATAATTCTTTCTACTTCAGGTAAATTTGGGAGGGCCACCTTGCTCCACCATTGTTGAAATAAGAGAAGGAAAATTGATTCCCACAAGATGTTTGCTAAAATGCCTAAGAGAGTAAATTGAACACCGGTGAATTCTGAGTGTGGGGTGTTTGGGGGCATTGTATCTTGTTGTAAACTCTTTTAAATAGTAGTTAATGTACTATATTACTGTAGTAATATGAACTTTATCTTTGCTTGCTTGCACCACAGTTAAGTTACGCCATGTTAAACTACTTGAATTGTATGGAATAGGGAAGTGTTGAGTACCTATAGCCTTGTGATGACATATTGGTGCATGTTGAACCAATATTGTGGGTCGATTGTACATAGCCTTCGGTTTTTAGTGTGGGGTCCTCTTTGCCTCTCACGATGAACTTAGCGAAATTTCTTGATTTATTCTCATCTTTGTGTTTATCGTGTGTAGGTTTCTATGGCTCGTGACAGTACCGCCAAAGGAAAAGGGGTGGGGAAGTCTTCCACTACTGCTCTCCCTATCAAGAAACGCAAGCAAGGCGAGGGTTCTTCCCGACAAGCTAAGGGAAAGAAAGTTGCTAGCGGGTCGACGAGGCCACCACGGCCTCGGGTGAACTAGTTCGAGATGACGCCATCAAAGGGCATGATACTTTTGTTCTATATGGGAGATATGTCTTCGAAATGGGGATTAATGTGAAGGCCCTAGAAAGGAACTTCCCGGATGTACTTGCCAGGTTGATAGAAAAGAAGATGGATAAGCTCATCAAATGCCCGGGTCCTGCAAATTTGAGCATGGTACTAGAGCTTCATGCCAACTAGAACGAGCGCCTGGACAAGTCATGGGTCAGAGGAAAGGAAATACCAATGAATAGGCAATCCTTGTGTCGCTTCTTGGGAGTTGATAGCCCTAATCCACGGAGGCTACTAAAGTTTGTCAAAAGTCCACTCTACCAGGCAATACGTCACACATTTTGTGGCGTTGATTCTAATGCTAAGTGGACACGGACTAAGGGAAACGTTCACCTTGAGATGCTCCAGTTCGACTTCAACAAGACGGCTAAGGTATGGAAAAACTTTATGCAGGCTAGATTAATGTCAGTTAATCATAACAGCGAGTGCACTCGAGCTCAAGTGTGCGTGATCTACTTTCTTATGACTGGTCGCCCCATAAATGTGGGTGAGCTCATGCTTGGGGAGATGGCCTGCACCCGTTTTGGATGGAGGATCAAAAGGTTATTCTTAGAAACATCCTGACGCAGTACGTGCTATCCTTTAGGGTACCGGAGTACCCTGGCTATACTGAGGTAGAGGAGGCACCCACGACATTTCTATACATCACATCCTTGCTAAAGTCCACATCAAAGCTTACTCAAGATTCTAGGAATGGGACGGACGAAAATTTCAACAGGTATCTTTATAATTCCCTCAATTTTATAACGAGCAGGCTAGGGGTGTCAGATGAGAAGCGCATGCAATTGCAAAATGATCTCTATTGTTCTTCCAAGGAGATGTTGGGCATAGCACCAGGCCGTCCCATTCATCAGTCTGAGTATGAAAACACTCACAAGGAATCTGATGATGAGAATGCGGATGATGATGAAGTTACGAGGCCCATGGCTTTGGTACCCTTAGGAGATGATGATGAGCCTAGAACCGCAGCTGGTGGGCATCCTGAGGAGGCAGACTCCGACTAACAGGGGGGTCTTTCTTTCCACCTTACTCTGTCTTGAATTTGTTATGCATCGGGGACTATGCATTGTTTAAGTGTGGGTGCGGGGAATACTTCTTGACTTGTAATTGTATCAAATTTTTTTATAGTTTTATTGTCTTGTTTTTTTACCTTTTAGCTTAGTCTAGAACTAACATAGTCTACTTAGCTAGATTAGATTAAAAAAAACAGAAAAAGCTCGAACTTTTCCCGACGATGGATCTGTAGGACAATTTTCTTAAGGGATTAAAGTCCGATTAAAAACACCAAAAAGAATTTCTTTTGTTTTTTAGGATAGTTAGGTAGTATCCCTTGGTTTTTCTTTGGACACCGGTTCTTTTCCATGGGTGTAGCTCGTACCGGGTGTTTTGTGTTTTATTTTTTTTATTTTTTTAAGGAGTAGAATAAGGGAGAAAAATGAGGTGCTCTGAGGTACATGTTGACATTTTTGGTGTTGGCATGTTAAGTTATGGCATGCGCTTTGTCTTTCTGAATATTTGATTTGAATTGTAATGCCCAATTAAATTAAGTAGCCTACTCTTTGACATTTGTTTCTCAGTTGGTTGACTTGTATGCCACCTAGTGCATTAGTGCTTAAAAATTCTCAACTTGTCATGCTTGCTTGACTTGAGAGTTGCACAGAACCGTCTTGAGTGAGTCAAGTTCCATGTGTGTGTAAGGATTGTTGATATTTTGTGCTATCTGGTGTAGTCTAGAACTTGCCCCGTGTGTTAATCAACGCGAAATCATTAAGTTATACTAGTCTAGGAGATGACGTAGGCGTTTCTTGTTTGTGCTTGTCGCTCACAAATAAAAATTTCCTGTTGCTATCCCCTTTGAGCCTATAGACCGTTTATTTGGCACCCACATTACAAGTCGTACTCCTATTTTGTTCTTAATTGAGATTATTGAACCTTTACCTCCTAAGGCAGTCGCTCAAAGAAGTAAGGTGAGAGATTGGGGAGTGGCTTTCGAGTGGAACCATGGAAGGGCCTTTAAGGTGTACTAAAATTGTGAAAGAAGGTCACTAGCCTATGAACTTCAATGTATGGAGTGTGTGGAGAAGAAAAAAAAAAGAGGAAAAATTTTGCATGAAAAAGCAAATAAGAATTCAAATAATGTAGAAAGACACACACCTCATAATCCTACTAACTCGGGCTAGTGAAACCATAGAGGTGCTTAGAAGAGGACTACGTTATATATGGTGGATGACAAGTGAATGGGCTGAAAAGAAAATGCGCTTGATTTGTGAGTGTAGTTTATTAAAGTGCTTAGGAGGGTTAGCCACTATTCCCAAATGTATCCTACTCATTCCTTAGCCTACATTACAACCTTAAAGTCCTAATTGATCCTAGATTTGGCTAGCTTAGATTAGTAGAGATGTACACTACGGGCAAGCTTATGGTACGACCACAGGATGCACATGAATTCGTTGTGAGAGTGAGTGAATTTTGTTCAATTGTGTTATGTTCTTAATTTATGTTCAATGACATATTTGAATGTATGTACTACTTTTATATTCACTCTTTTGTTTATGGTGAGGGAACTTGGTCTCATGATGGATTGGTGATGTTACACTTCTTTTGTTGGGTGAGTGCATGAGTTGAGGATGCTTAGTGGTAACGAGTTGTCTCTTGAGGTAAGATAGTTGTGGAGAGGTTTCTTGAGTTGGTTGAATATCATTGTGTATACTCGGGCTAGTTAAAAACGGGAAGAATGTGAAATTCGTGTGTTCATGCTTAATTTGCGATATCGATCATAGTCCAAAGGTAGGGTGTTTAATTGAATTAATTATGAAGTGATATTTCATAGTGATAGGTATGTTTTGGGGTGTTAATAGTTCCATTGCTCGAGGACGAGTAAGAGTTTAAGTGTGGGATGTTGATATTTGGCTTAATGTATGCATATTTTGATATATATGCCTCACATTTTTCTCATGTCTCGAATATTTGAGATGTATAATATGAATATTTTTGCTAATTTGTGGTATTTCTATGTGTAGGAATTATTCAGATGCAATTTGGGACGAAAGTGCGCGAATTGGAGCGAAAATGGAAAGAAAAGGCAAAAGTGAAAATTTGAATGG
Organism: Nicotiana undulata; assembly: GCA_005239495.1. Taxonomy (NCBI): domain Eukaryota; kingdom Viridiplantae; phylum Streptophyta; class Magnoliopsida; order Solanales; family Solanaceae; genus Nicotiana; species Nicotiana undulata. Next base: position 44,201 of record ML245248.1, read on the forward strand.
CTGGGAAGCTGAGCCCTAGAGCCAGCGCCCCACGTTGCCTTGGACGCGCAAAACGCAAGCATGTCCTATTTCGACTAGGACTCGGTTATTTCGACCCCAAGACGCCCCCAACTCATATAAAAGCCAATCTAAACCTATTTTGAAGGGGAGGACGTGACTTTGAGAGAGAAACAAAAGTACAAAACACTCGGGAGCACGGATTTGATCAATTCTTCCATTCTTCCTCTAGTATTCACTATTTTATGTTTGAAAATATTATTTTTGGTGATTGTATGAACATGAGTAGCTAAGAACCCCTATTGTTTTAGGGTCATGGGTGATACATGAATGTTGATGTTTTAAGTTTAAATTGACGTATTTGATTTTATCATATTGGTTTGTTTATTTAATTCTGCTTTTAATTATTTTGCTGAGTAGCTACTAGTGAAATACTATCTACGAATCTAGAGTTGAGCTCGAATGTGGATTCTAGATTGCATATAGAATTAAATAGAGCAGGTTCTTGAACCCGGGCATCGGTGAACGGATTCACAATTAGGATAGAAATATACCTAATTGCCTTGCTTGGTTGAAATACAGGAAGTGTAAATGCATTCTTGTTAATCTTAATTCCATAGACATATAGGCATTTAGTTGGCATGAATAGGCGAGTAAGAGCTCGACAGGTTCTTATGAGTAATATTAACCCTGCCAATCAACAATCCAGATAAATCAGTTAGTCATTTTAAGCCAAGAACGCAACACGATTTTTAGCTAACCCGTGACTCTGGAATATCCTCTCATATTGATTGTTATCCGAAATTGTTTAAGTGTTGTGGTTGATTTCTTGTTATTTCATTGCTTGATAGTTTTAGGTAGTAAATTAGTACTTATATATTTTGTGAGAAATCTCTTGAATCGATAAATTGTTTTGAGTTTGAATCAGTCAAAAGTTAATCATAAATCTTCGTGGGAACGATACTCTGCTTACTACTCTATTACTTGACGACCACGTATACCTGTGTGAGTATGTTTGGTCACATCAATTTCGGTTTACCGTTACTTGGCTGGGTAAACTTCCATAGGTCTTGCTCGATCTCTATTCTGCTTGGTCTCGATCTTGGCCGATTTCGACCTTGACCGGTCTCTGAGTTACGAGCTCAGCTATCTAACTCCGCAATATGGTTCGATATAACACAAGGCCGAACCCTGGCCTACCACGTTCTAGTCCTGATTAATCGTACGAAGGGCAAGCCCGTTTTGACCGTATACATGCATATTTTTTCAGAAGCAATATTTTTCTCAAATGCTGAATTATCAGTTATCACTTTCGGACGCTAAGCTCGCTTGGTCTATTCATCGTTTGTGATCTCAAAGCAAAAGTTAAATTGCACGTTAGAGTTCACCTCGCAATCTTTATTCAGCTTTTATTTAATAGTATAAACTAGCTGGTACATAGTAATAGTCATGGCTGTGTACTAGTATGACAAGTTAGTTTTTCCTTTTGACAAGAGTGAATTTCTCTTTTGACTAGTTGTAATTTCTCTTTCTCTAGTCACACACCTAAACGTAAAGAAAAGAAATCGAATATCGTGCACTCTCCAGTCTCGCTCATATGGACTCACAGATGCATGAACTAGCCCGAAACAATGAAATAA
>ML245251.1:1053-34279 GCA_005239495.1 Nicotiana undulata
CAACTAGCCAAAAACACATAATTATATCAATTTAGGAGGAATCGAGGAGGATTTATCAAAGATTTCCCTTAAAACACATTCTTGACGTACTTGGAATATTCAACTTCGAGCCTCGGCGTCCGGAAAATTACGATTCTTGAAGAAATGCACTATACGTCGCCTAAGGATCAAGATTAACTCAATTAATCCTCCTATAATGGCCCAAAACAGAAATTAAATGTTTTTTGCTCAAAACCCTCTATTTTTCCCAAGCCTTCCCATGGATTTTTTTTATGAATTTTCATGGATTATGGAAGTGGAATTCTTCAAGAATTGGAGTAATGAACATGCGGGAAGCCAAAGAATTACTTACCTGAGTAATTAGGCCGAAATCACTGCTCTGGAGCTCTTGGGGTGTGCAACAATGGAGGAAAAATTGTGTTTGGGAAGAAATTCAAGAAATGGGGCTTTTTATAGGACTACCCATCAGTTTCCGCCCCTGCGACCCTTGGATCGCAAGTGCGGACTCTCACCTGCGGAAAAAGGGTCGCATATGCGAAAAGGCTTGGGCCCTGGGGAAGTCGCGCCTGCGGAGCCTGGTCCGCTCCTGCGGAGACGCTCTTGCGGAAAAAAGGCCGCTCCTGTGGCTGGAGTCGCGCCTGCGGTTGATTTTCCGTTGGTGTGAGCTTCGCGCTGCGGCTCATGGACCGCAGGTGCGGTCACACCAGAAAATTCTCACCAGCTATGAAATTGCTGGTTTTTTTACCCCGCTTGGGGTTCGGGAGACCCTTGGTCCCACCCGAGCCCCCGACAAATTAAACCAACCAATCCCAAATCATATGACGGACTCGCTCGAGCTCCCAGAACACTCAAAACATCATCCAAACTAGGAATCACTCTCCAAAACCCCTTAGTTCAAAACTTAAGATTTCAAGAAAATTTCGATGGCTCACCAATACGCCGAACGGGTCTATACTGCTCAGAATGACCCCAAATTTTGCGGACAAGTCATAAATGACTATACAGAACTATTTCCAGTTCCGGAATTCCATTCGGACCATGATATCATGAGGTCCAATTCCAGGCTGAATTCTAAATCTTATGAAATCCTAAATTCCAATTCGGGTGCCGAAATACTCCCGGGTCATCAGAAACCAGAGGCGAACACACTCCCAAGTCCGAAATCATCATCCGGAGCTGATGGAGCTGTTAAAACTCGATTTTGAGGTTGTTTGCTCAAAATGCTGCTCGGAACCAAAATTAGCCAAATAGGCTTGCCTTCAGGAACCAAGTGTTCCTGAACTGGCCAAATCACTTATGAATCTCGAACTACCTTCCCACACAAATCATAAGGCACGAGTAGCCGCTATGGAAAGAGTCATTCATGGAAACGGAGACCCAACACAAAAAACGACCGGCTGGGTCGTTACAATTATATTCTTAGCGGGCTGGAGGATGCTTTGTATAACGTCAAAAGAACTGTTGAGTGCGCTTGAAAAGAAATACAAAACTGAATATGCCAGGTTGAAGAAGTTCGTTGCTCCAATGTTTCTAGACTACAAAATGGTAGATAGCAAGTTTGTTATTACCCAAGTCCAAGAATTGCAAGTGATTATTCACGATCTCCTTGCTGAAGGTATAAGTAGAATTAATACTAATATTGGGAGTATTAATTTTATTATGTTTACTAATAGAATTTTCATTTAAGGTTTGGTCATCAATGAAGCATTCCAAGTAGAAACAATGATTGAGAAGTTGCCTCCGTTGTGGAAGGACTTCAAAAATTATTTGAAACACAAACGCAAGGAGATGTCCCTTGAAGATCTCATTGTTCGGTTGAGAATCGAAGAGGACAATAAAGCTGCTGACAGGAGAGGCCGTGGAAATTCAACAATAATGGGAGAAAGTATTGTTGAAGATAACAAAAAGAGGAAGAAGGCTTCTGGACCAAAATACAACCCAAGCAAGAAGCGGTTCAGTGGAAACTGCTACAACTGTGGGAAAACCGGACACAAATCTACGGAGTGTCGTGCTCCGAAGAAAGACAAGAAGAAGGGTCAAGCAAACATGGTTGAAAAGCATGATGATGTTGATGATTTGTGTGCCATGCTTACTGAATGCAACTTGGTGGGAAATCCTAGAGAGTGGTGGTTTGATTCTGGAGCCACTCGCCATGTTTGTGCTGTTAAAGAAGCCTTTGCTACTTATGCTCCTGTTGGACCCGATGAGACGATTTCTATGGGAAATGCTTCAAAGGCCAATATTGAATGATGTGGGAATATATTTCTCAAAATGACTTCCGGCAAAGTGATGACTTTGAACAGCGTCCTTCATGTTCCCGAGATTAGGAAGAATTTAGTCTCTACTGGACTTTTTGTTAAGAATGGATTTAAATGTGTATTTGTATCTGATAAGGTTGTAATAAGTAAGAATGAGATGTTTGTAGGAAAAGGTTACCTTACCGAGGGCCTTTTCAAACTTAATGTAATGGTTGTTGAAAGCAATAATAAAATTTCAGCTTCGTCTTACTTACTTGAGTCAAATGAATTATGGCATGTACGTTTGGGTCATGTCAATTATAAAACCTTGCGAAAAATGATTAATTTGGAAGTATTGCCTAAGTTTGAATGCGACAAATCAAAATGTCAAGTATGTGTGGAATCTAAGTTTGTTAAACATCCTTATAAGTCAGTTGAAAGGAATTCAAATCCTTTAGACTTAATTCACACAGATATTTCTGTGACATGAAGTCAACCATCTCGCGGTGGAAAGAAGTATTTCATAACTTTTATTGACGATAGTACTAGATATTGCTATGTTTACTTACTTAATAGTAAAGATGAAGCAATAGACGCATTCAAGCAATACAAAAGTGAAGTTGAAACGCAACTTAACAAGAAAATAAAAATGATAAGAAGTGATAGGGGTGGTGAATATGAATCTCCTTTTGAAGAAATATGTTTAGAATATGGAATTATTCATCAAACAACGGCCCCATACACGCCCCAATCCAATGGGATTGCGGAAAGAAAGAATCGTACTTTAAAGGAGATGATGAACGCGTTGTTGATAAGTTCTGGTTTTCCACAGAACTTGTGGGAGGAAGCCATTCTTACGGCTAATCGAATATTAAATCGAGTGCCCCATAGAAAAACACAATCCATTCCATATGAAAAATGGAAAGGAAGATAGCCCAACTTGAATTATTTTAAAGTGTAGGGGTGTTTGGCAAAAGTGCAAGTTCCTAAACCCAAACGGGTAAAAATAGGACCGAAAACCGTTGATTGTGTTTTCATAGGATATACGACTAATAGTAAAGCATATTTGTTTCTGGTTCATAAATCAGAAAATCCCGATATTCATAATAATACGGTTATAGAATCAGATAATGCTGAGTTCTTTGAAAATATATATCTGTATATAAAGGAATGTGAGTCGATTGGTGAAGGATCTAAACGACCTCGGGAAGAAAAAAAAGAAAGTACACTTAATTAGGAGGATCCAATACGTAGTAAGCATCAAAGAACGTCTACTTCATTTGGACCAGATTTTGTGACTTTCTTATTGAAAAATGATCCTCAAACATTTAAAGAAGCTATGTCTTCTTCGGAATCATTGTTTTGGAAAGAGGCAGTCAATAGTGAAATAGAATCCATATTGAACAACCATACATGGGAATTGGTTGATCTTCCTCCTGGAAATAAACCGTTGGGTTCTAAATGGATCTTTAAGAGGAAAATGAAAGATGATGGCACTATTGACAAGTTTAAGGCAAGACTTGTGGTCAAAGGATATAGACAACGAGAAGGTCTTGACTATTTCGATACATACTCTCCAGTTACAAGAATTACGTCCATAAGAACTTTGGTTGCATTAGCTGTTGTTTATGGTCATGAAATTCATCAAATTGATGTTAAGACGGCCTTCTTAAATGGAGAGTTGGAGGAAGAAATCTACATGGAATAACCTGAAGGGTTTGTGGTTCCAGGTAAAGAAAAGAAGGTATGTAGACTTGTTAAGTCCCTTTACGGACTAAAACAAGCACCCAAACAATGGCATGCGAAATTTGACCAAACAATGTTGTCAAATGGTTTTAAAATAAATGAGTGTGATAAATGTGTGTACATTAAAAATGCTCCAAATCACATANTTATTTGCTTATATGTGGATGATATTCTGATAATGAGTAATGGCATTGCCAACATAAATGTAACTAAGCGCATGCTAACTGGAAGTTTGATATGAAAGTCTTGGGAGTTGCTGATTTAATTCTGGAAATTAAGATCCATAAGACTTCTAAAGGTCTAGCATTGCCACAATCTCATTATATTAAGACAGTACTTGAAAAAATCAAGCACTTGGGCTTTAAAGTTTCAAAGACTCCAATTGACGTGAATCTTGCATTAGCAAAGAACAAAGGCCAAAGCATATCACAATTGGATTATGCTCGTGTGTTGGGTTGCTTAATGTACATCATGAATTGTACACGGCCAGATATAGTTTGTGCTATAATTAAATTGAGTCTATATACGAGCAATCCAGGCCAATCTCATTGGATGACCATGAAACGAGTTTTGGGGTATTTAGTACATACCTAGGACTTTCCTTTGCACTACGGTAAATATCCTGCGGTCATTGAGGGATACTCTGAGGCAAACTGGATCACCGGATCAATTGATTCCAAGTCCACAAGTGGATATGTATTCACTATTGGTGGAGGAGCGGTATCTTGGAAGTTGTCCAAACAAACTTGTATTGCCCGCTCTACGATGGAGGTTGAGTTCATAGCCTTAGATAAAGCCGGTGAAGAAGTTGAATGGCTCTGGAATTTCTTGGAAGATATTCCATTTTGGCCCAAACCGTTGGCACCAATATGCATACATTGCGATAGTCAAGCGGCAATTGGAAGGGCTGGGAGCATTATGTATAACGGTAAATCTCGTCATATACGACGAAGACATAAAACCGTTAGGCAATTACTCTATAGTGTAATTATCATGATTGACTATGTAAAGTCAAGTGATAATATGTCGGACCCACTTACAAAAGGCCTAACTAGAGAGGTAGTTGAGAAATCATCACAGGGAATGGGACTATGGCCGAGAACAAGTCATAGTGGCGGTAACTCTACTTAGAAGAGTGGAGATCCCAAGATCTAGGTTCAAGAAGATCAAACAAAGTCATTAATGACGGTTCAACATTGTCAACTAAACTATTTGTTCCATTCTCGTGATGAGACAATGTTCAGTATCAAGGATAAAGCATTAAGGCTTTTTAATGATTTCTAAATTTGATACGGGGTATATCAAATAGTGTATCTACGGGATGACACGTTTAGGAATCACCTATGTAAGTGTGAAGTGTTAGCCGCTTCAAGGAGAATTTTGCAAGGCCAATTCTCTATGCACTTATGAAACCAGGCGGTGTTCATGGCTGAAACGAACACAACAATGAGAACCAAAGGCGGTTACGGGTTGGCTGTGTGACTTGTGGTTGTCTAGATATACACCAAAGTTCGACGGTTCAAAGATATCAAATCTACTGATTGATCGCGTATATCCGACATAAGTTCACTACGGAAAGTTCAAAGGGAAACCTACTTATCTAGATGCAATTAATCCTTGCTTGCGAATCACACAATTTTTCATGTATACTTCTGTGATATAGCCATTCCCCATTCATGTGGGGGATTGTTGGGGTTTTAAGCAATTAATGATTTATTAACGCTTAAAATAGGGTGAATGGGAAATGGAGGGAAAAATGAAATATTTGAATAATATTGGAGTTTCCCTCCTTGATTGTCCTACATGGGAAGAGGAAAAGGTTTTTGATGGGTATATAAATAATTGTTCTTCTTCTAGCTCTTAAAAGTTGAGAAGAAGGCAAGCCTCGCGCCGTCGTCGTTGTCGTCGCTTGCTCGGCTCGGCCTCGGCTTCGGCTTCGGATTCGGATTTGGATTCGGATTTGGTCGAATGATCGATCGATTGATTAATTTTGGACCAAATTTATTTGTTAATAGTAAATATTAACAGAAATGTTATTGAATATTTGTTTTAATAACAAAATATTAATATTAAAATAAATATTAATATTAAATCCATTTCAGTTATCCAATATTTAGTTTTCTGTTTTGTAACAGAAAATTAACTACCCTTCAATTTTCCCTCTTTATTGTTGAGTAAATAGCCAATTATGTCATGGCATTTACTCTATGGCCGTTTTGCAAAATAGTCATTCTGAAGAGTTGCACCTCTTCAGATTTCAGCCCAACTTTGGCTATAAATACAAGTCCATTCTCGCAGATTTTACATACTAATTTCTGAGCTCTCCTCCTTCTTTCTGCATACTTTTAACTTCAACGAAAGTAACAATAAGTGTGATTTGCTACCGAACTTTGAGTTCGCTGAAACACTGGGGTTTGAAGTACCACTACACCAGTGTGTAATTCGTTCTATCCTGGGAGGAAATAATCTATAACCTTGGGTACTAGGAGGGGATTAAATTTCTTAAGGAAACACTGTGAATTCAGTGGGCTCGAATTGGTTTTGTTATTTCATTTACATTTCTGTTTATGTTATTTAATATTCTCCGGAATTATTTTACAAATACAGATTAATAACATACAATGCCTCACCATACAATTTCTATGTAACAGTTTAGTAGATCAATTGTCCTCTCCAGGCCATACCATCGTTTAGCAAACCATAAGAATGCTATAACTTTTTCCTAGATCAGAATATTACATGGTTCTGAATTAAACAGTAGTGTCCTAGTTGTTGGAATGTGAAACTGGACCAAGCATCAAGCTTACCACATATATTATTATTGTTATTGTTGTACTTCCGTAGTACAAATTCCAGACATCGAATCATGAGACCCATTTCTGCTTAATTGGTCGGATTAGTACCCTACTTCTAATCTCTGACCATTGTCTTGATAACAAAGAAACTCTCTTCCTGAGGTCCTGTTCGCTACCTTTTCCACTAAAGATATGGCTTCACACGTTACCGTAAACGTCTTGTTATTATATCAATAAAATCCACGAACCAAGTTTACACGATTGATGATGATTTATGTACATCATTTTACTTCAAGAAGTTGACTTCAAAAGATTACGTGCAACAAAGATCAGGACGGAACTACAGTTCTGCACTTTATCTTATTGGTTCGACATAATAGTAGGTTTGACCCCAATCCTATATTTGGATTAAAAGTTCGCTTAATATGTAATAATATAACATAACCTAATTGTTCGCAACAAATTTTAGTCCGGAAAATAAACTGCAACAAAAATAATATGAAGAAAAAGAGATTCTATTGATAAATATTTGTGAGTACAATTCTATGTATCCCTTGATTTTCCTCTCTAAAATTCTCCATGATTCGAGGGTTTGAGAAGCGTCTTTCTCGAATGTAGGACGATGCAGACCTCCTTGTATTGTATGTAATCGCCAAGAACGTCGAGCAACACTTTGTTGTTACGGGTTGATCTCCGGGAAGAACTTTGTTGATCACTCCTTTGTTGAAGAATTAAGCACTTGATGATTGATCTCTCTGTTTGTGGATGCCTTCACCAATTGTGGAGTGTTCTTCTCCAACTCTGAATGTCTTGAGAGTTATGTAACTCCTCTATTTATAGTTGTAGAGGATGTACAGTTCAGCTACATATGAACTCTCTTGCTTGATTCTAGTTGGCCAATGTCATTTTAACCACTCGGCGACTTGTGGTTGGTTCTTGCTTTTTGACTTGGATTGCCACATCATTTAACACGTGGCGTCATCTTTTCGGCTTGCAGTTTGACTAGATATGTCATGTCACTTGACACATGGCATGAGTTTGGGCCTTAAGATGAAGAGAACCTTAGGCTCGAAAATAATAAAATGGACTATGTAACTTGTAAAGCCCAAATTAATTATTTAACCCAATTGAATTTAATCTAAATTTTGTATGGATTAAACCCAATAAATTTTATATGTCTACAGATGCCCCTACTTCAAGATTTGTTGAAGTGTAGGCTTGTTGAAACAAATGGCGATACTTGAAGTACCAACGAACGTTGATATTTTTGTTTCAGCACTTGTGGTGACTTCTACCGGTCAAATCTGAACTTTTATCTAGTTGCACATTTATGTGAAGTTCTAGACACAAGCTCCAAGCAAAAAATTAACCTTCCAATACTTCGGTTGTCGAACACATGCGCGCAGTGTAATTTGGTTGGAAGTAGCAATTACAAACTATAGTGACAATTTTTTTTGCAAATTGTGAGACAACTTTTCATATTTATCTCACGTTAGGTCTATTTCCTAGTTTACCAAGAGCATATAAGTAAAAATATTTCTAGACCTTGTAGGGAAAGGCAACTTTTTTTCTTCTAGGATTCTAACTCCTATAAGGAACAACGTTTTGTTTGGATCCCTTTTCCAAACTTGGCTTGTATTGTGCAAGATTCATCATTAACTTTGCCATAACTTTCATTGTATCTTAGGATGGAAACAACTCGGCCAATTCAATTCACCCCAAGTTAAGCAACCATCCTTTGGTGTATGTTTTCACGGTGCAATATTCTTGGAGAGAACCTTTCTTCCACCTTTGCACACTTGCGAAAAAGAATTCATATTTTTCTGTAGGAGACTTTTAATCATAAGTCATTTGTTTCTAACGAAAGTAGACTCATAGGACTGAAACATATCAAAAATTCAGCACGAATCTCCTTTCGTATCAGCTGGAAATAATTTTCGAAGTAGCTCTATACGTCTTGCCCGTGTTGATTTCACAGCTTTGCGCACTCTCGACAAAAGATTCATATCTTGAGATAGATGAGTCCAATTCGCGAGCCTCTTGATTCTACTGATTCTAGATCAAATAAATCCAACATATCAAAAATTAAGAGCGAAATTCCTTTTGTATTGTCTGTAATTAATTTTTGAAGTTGGAGTATGCGTCTGGCCTGTTGATCTCACAGCTCTGCGCGCTCTCGGTGAAAAAAGTCGTATCTCGAGATAGGAGAGTCCAAATCACAAGACGTTTGCGGCTCCAAAAATTAGACTCCTGGAGATACAACATATGTAGAAATCACAGTCAGTATGTCCCTATATTTTCCCAGATAATTGTTGAATCTGGAAGACGAGTTCCAACATGCTGGCTCAAATATTCAGCTTTACATGCTCTTGCAAAAACTGCATATAGCAAGATGGGAGCATCCGAATTACGAGATGTTTACACCGTTGATAAGAAGAATCGGTGAGATAAAACATCTATAAATTCCGAAGCTCCGCCCCTTTTGATCCAAACGCAATAAATCTTTGATCAATCAAGCACCGGAATCGAGAGGATTGTTCGGGCAACATACTTCTTTTTTTTCCTTTTTTTTTGTTGCAAGCTCGGAGATGATATATATGGAGAGTTATCCAATATGAATCATGAGAATAAGGGGATGATCATCACTCCTTTTTGTAGGTTCATGAAGCGTACAATCCATCGAGATTTGACGGACAAGTGCACGTCACAATGCTCATCATCCGCGTTGAAGCATCGTGTCGTTGGCACCGATATACTTTCTGCTGAATCAAAAGCTTCATGCGATTGGCACCGATCCCTAAAGAACCAAGAAGCTTCGTGCAATTAGCACCGTGAGCTCCGTCATCTCTATCATCTTTTTTGTTTTGTTTTTGCAGCCTTGGCAAGAGAACTTTATGGAGAACATCATCTTCTTCTTGTTTGACAAGGAAACACAGGGAGCATCTTCTTATTATAGTTGGACAAATACGTACATCGTAAATTCTCAGTTCTAGTTTTCTTGAAGAAGTGCCAAGCACTCCATTCTTGCAATTTGTCACGGAAGGCTGGATGAAACGTTTTCCCTTGAGGCTTGGTGATAAGGAGGCTTGCGGCGACCGTATTCCATCCTTGAAGAGCGAGCACGTGGCACATATCATCCTTGAGGATTGGTGTGGAAGAGGCTTGGAGCTGGAGAGAGCGTATTCTTCTTTGCAAGCGAGCATGTGGCGCATCTTATTGTTGCAGCTTGGCGAAATTGACACTACTTGGAGCAGTCCTTTCCAACCCCGGCGAGCGAGTACTTGGAAAATCTCCACAAAAATATTCATCCTTTGATGGAGGTGAGATCAAATCACCATCCGCTTATTCCTAAAGAAACAGAACTCGGAGGGATGCAACATATCAAAAATTCACAGCAAAGTTCCTCGAGGATTAGCCGCAATATTTCTTTTTTCAAAATAGATACACATGTTCAGCATTTTGACTTTGCAGCATAGTGCGTTCTCATTTATAAATTGATATATCGATCTAGGAGTGTCCGAATCATGAGTCGTATGCACCATTGGAAAGAAAACTCCGACACCCGTAACACCTGAAAATTTCATAGTAGGATTCCCTTCAGAATGGCTGCAATAACATTCTGAACTTACTCCTAATGTCTGTTGCACTTGCAATCTAGCTTTGTGTCCTCTTGCTGAGAAATTATATCTTGATCTAGGAGCGTCGAAATTTCTATCCGTCTGCGTTATTGGAAAGAAAACACAGAGAGAAGAAACACCTGAAAATATCATTGCATAATTCCTTTTTCACTTGCCGCGATAATATTTTGAAGTTCATCTTGTTGTCTGTCATGCATTTTTTTCAGCTTTCCGCGCTCCTGTTGAAAAGTTCATATCTCGGGCTAGGAGACTCCAAATTGCGATCCGTTTGCGCCGTTAGAAAGTAAACTCATAGAGCTGCAATACATATGAAGTTCATGGCAGATCTCTTCTCGGGATGGAAACAGAAAATTCTCAAAGTATGACCTAGCTGCAGTAAACTTTCAGATTCGTGTTGTTCCGACAAGAAAAATTGTATCTTGTGCTAGGAGCCTCCAAATCACAAACGGATTGTGTTGTTGAAGATTAGACATCCAAATATACAACATATAAAATGTTTGGGGCAGAACGGCTTCTGGATGGACCGCATCAGTTTTCCCAAGTTGATCACGTCATCCGTTGAACTCGTTTTCCAACTTTATTCTCTCTGAGTTGTCCTATGAACGTTGTTTTTTTCTTCTTGAAACTGACTTTACAATTTTGCATGTAATAACTTTGATTATCACGTTTCAAAAATCTTATCTCTTCATTTATTTCTTTTGCAGACTCGCAAAGAAGTTTAAGGAGTCCAGATATAAGTCTGAGATGTCATACAAGATGCGGAGTCACCCCTTCACCAATTGTTGCACTTGATATGTTGACAGTCTTGAAGTCCATTAATAGCGGATCCCGTGGTGATTGAAGGTTTTTTCAAGAGAGATGACTTCTTATATACGAGACATTTAGGATAGTGTATTAAAATATGAAGACGTCATATGGACTTGGAAGAAGCATTCAAGACGAGCCGGCCACAAAACCTAGTTTATGATCATTTTCATGACTTAGACTTTTGTACAGGAAAACCTCTAATCCCTTTCGTCCCTACTTTTTGGATGTATCAACTTTTGTACTATTGAAGCAATAAAACATCTTTTGTACTTCAACGCAAATCATCTTCTTCCTTGTAGTTATATATGTCTCCATACATGAAAGAGTTAATGTGATGATCATGACGCCAAACTTTTATTTTTTTTAAACTCATGCGACTGAACTTAGAATGAAACTCTAAGTTGCCTACGTACCTCGGTGAAGAGGATCAAGTCATAACGTAGTTCAGGGGGTGAATTCTCTTTTTTTAATTTATTTATGTCCTAATATTTTCCTAGGTCGCCTCTCGTGAAATTTTCAACCTAGCGGATTCTTTTTTGGTCGTACACAGTTTATACTCATGTGGGCCAGAAGTGTAGCAACGTGCAATTTAGGCTCATGCATCAAGGAGTGTCATGACTTGCAGTTTAGGCTCGTACATCGAGGAGCATCATGACTTGTAGTTTAGGCTCGTACGTCGAGGAGCGTCATGTGACTTTCATGGGAAGTACTGCTTCAGAAATTTTCCGTTGATCGGACCAACTCTGAGGCCATCCTTATCGACAATTTTGTATATGCCACTTGAATAGGCTTCCTTAAAAACATATGGCCCATCTCATTTTGAGGTAAACCTCTCGCCTATGCGTTTGTTGAGGATTATGGATCGTCGAACGGCTAGGACTAAGTCTCCCATTTGGAATGATCGTGGCCGCACATTCTTGTTGAAGGCTCTAGCTAGTCGATCCTGATAGCACTCCAATTTTTGTTGTGCTTCTAATATTTTCTCATCCAAGGCCTCTAACTCTACTATGCGAAGTTGAGCAATCTCTTCGGATGTGAGCCCTTCTTGGATTACGATCCGCGATGATGGAATTTGTTGCTCCAACGGAAGGACTGCTTCTACGCCATACACCAAAGAATAAGGAATTTCTTGTGTAGGAGTTCTGAAGGTTGTCCGATATGCCCACAAAGCTTCACCAATTTTCTCATGCCAGTCTCTCTTGTTCTTTGCAACAACTTTCTTCAAAAGGATTACCAAGTGTCTTGTTAAAAGCTTCAGCAAGGCCGTCGGCGGGTGCATTATACATTGAAGACTTATGTTGCTTGAAGCCGAACAACTCGCAGAGAATCTTCACCATCTTGTTGTCAAATGGTGTTCCATTATCAGTGATTATGTATCTTGGTATGTCGTATCTAAAAATTATATATAAAATCGACAACAGTCTCCTTTTTCACCTCCTTGAGTGGAACAGCTTCGGCCCATCCAGAGAAGTAGTCTGTAGCGGCCAATATGTAAATCTGTCCCTTTGATGACTTTGGAAGCTGTCCAACAACGTCAAGTCCCCATGCATCAAAAGGCCATGAAGCTACAATTGGATGAAGAGGCTCTGGAGGTTGGTGGATGTAGTTGGCATGAAATTGACACGCTTGACATCTTTTGGCATGATCCATGCATTCCTTCACCATTGTCGTCCAATAGTATCCCATCCTCTTGATGCGGAAATGGAGCTTTGGACCATATTGGTGTGCTCCACATGATCCAGAATGTTTCCTCCATCTCTTGGCGGGCTTCTTCTTTGTCAAGACATCGCAAGAATAATCCTTCAAAAGAGCGGCGAAATAATGTCCCATTGTAGAAGATGAATCGTGGTGCCCTTCGCTTGATGTCTATTCTTTGTCGCGGATCCTTGGGTAACTTTCCATGTTCAAGGTATTCAATCAATTGTTTCCTCCAATCCTCTTCTTCAATCACTCGAATGGACGTATGATGACTTTCGTTGATTTGAAGATCAAGAAGACTAGGAATGACCCATCGATGACACATATGTACCTTTGTTGACTCATTCTCTCCAAGTGTCATCGTCATGGCCAAGTTAGCCAAAGCATCAGTCATGCGATTTTCTTCTCTTGGGACGTGGTTTAAGAACACTTAGTCGAATATTTCGAGTAAACAAGAAGCATATTGGTGGTATGGCAAGAGATCTTCCTTCTTTACCTCGTAACTCCCCAACAGTTGGTTGATGATTAGCTTATAATCTCCGTAGATCTCCAATTGTAGAATCTTCATGTCTAATGCCATTTCGATACCGACAATCAAAGCTTGGTACTCTGCAACATTGTTGGAAAATGGTTTACCCAAAACAAAGGAGAATGGCAAGACTTGTCTTTCTAGAGAGATCAACACAACTCCTGCCTCCGCACCATTATGACGTGCAGACCCATCAAAAAACATTGTACATCGTGGCAGTTCTTCAATGAACAAAACGTCTTCATCTGGAAACTCATCATAAATCTCCCATTCTGCCGGAAGAGGGTGATCAACTAGAAAATTGGCTAGTGCCTGTCCTTTCACAACCTGTTGAGGTGTGTATGTAATATCGTATTGGTTAAACAATATGGACCATCTTGTAAGGCGTCCATAAAGAACAGGTCGAGTCATCACGAAATTCACGGGATTTGCTTGAGAGATGAGCTTGATAGTGTATGCTTCAAAATAATGTCGTAGCTTCTTTATCACATCAAGTGACGCTAAGCATATTTCCTCAACAGGCGTATAGTTCAACTCATCTCCTATCAGAGTTCGACTGAGGTAGTACAAGGATTGTTCCTTTCCTTCCTCATTCTCTTGAGCAAGTAGTGCTCCAAGTGAACGTTCTTGTGCCGCGATGTAGAGTATCAATGGCTTCCCAAGCATTGGCGCCCCTAACACAGGTGGATTCAACAAATATCTTTTGATGCTTTCAAAAGCATTTTGACATGACTGATCCCAATTAAAAGGGATATTCTTCCTCAATAAATGATTGAAGGGTTGACATCGTCCTACCAGATTAGAGATGAACCTCCGGATGAATGCTAAGTTTCCTTGGAGACTTCAAATCTCCCTCAAGTTTTTCGGCTCGGGCATTTTTTTAATGGCGTCAATCTTTGCGGGATCAACTTCAATTCCACGATGATGCACAATGAAGCCAAGAAACTTTCTCGAGGTAACTCCAAATGCACACTTGAGTGGATTCACCTTCAAGTCGAATTTTCTTAACCTTTCAAAAACAATTCGAAGGTCTTATAGGTGGTAACATCTACTCTTCGTCTTCACCACCAAGTCATCGACGTAGCATTCAACCCTTTTATGAAGCATGTCGTCAGGTGTTTTGCATCGCGCGTTGGTAGGTGGCACCACCATTCTTCAGACCAAATGGGATCACTTTGTAGCAGTATAACCCCTTTGGAGTTCGGAAAGCAGTACACTCTTCATCTTTTGGAGACATTATGATTTGATTGTATCCGGAGGACCCATCCATGAATGACATATCTTCATGCCCTGTTGTAGCATCAACCATGAGTTCAATGATTGGTAGAGGAAAGTCATCTTTCGGAGATGCCTTGTTTAGGTCTCGAAAGTCAACACAAACACGTATTTGACCATTCTTCATCTTGACAGGTACAATATTCGATATCCATAATGGGTACTTCACCTCTCGAATAAATCCCGCCTCGATGAGCTTGTTGACTTCGACTTCAATTTGTGGTACTAGATCGGGACGAAACATGCATTGTGACTGATTCACAGGGCGTGCTCCACTTTTGATCCCTAAATAATGAACGACTACCTTAGGACTAAGACCAGGCATTTCTTTATACGACCAAGCGAAGACATCTTTGTACTCGGCCAATAACTTTGAGTATTCTTCCTCCTCCTGAGGCGTAAGAAGCTCACTAATGAAGGTTGGGCGTGGATCTTCCGGAGTGCCTAAATTGAGTTCCTTAAGGTCATCTACAATTGATTTACCGCCATCTTCTAGTTAAGGGGGAGCCTCGTGGACTTCATCATCAACGTCAAGGCATGGTCTATCTTCCACGGTGATGTGATAGGACGTTTCCACAAAGTCTGACTTTTCTCTTCGACTTCCTTGGATGGTCGGCCTGGCTTCTTTCTCTTTCTCTGCATCTTTACGAGGCTGGCAAGTGTAAACAATGGTTCTTCTTTGCACTTTCAGTGGACCATTCGTGGATATTGACAAGATAGACTTCCTCTTCATACGTGATGGGAAAGCATTATAGATTCCTTTGTCAGTAACAACTTCAAAATGACCCCACTTCTCATGGCCTTGCTCCTTATGTTTTGACAGTATCTTTCTAGATAGTGAATTGTTTGTGGTTCCCAGGCAACAAAAGACAGAGGTCTTTGAGGTGGTGGAAACTTCCTTTAGACGTTTGGAAGATACATGTTCACCTTTGTGACTTACCCTTTCAAATACCTAGACCTGAGGGGTTGAACCTCCAATGCGATCAAACACCGAAGCCCGTTGTTTTATTTTCTTGCCCTTGACTTCTTCCATCTCCTCTACCGAGGTGTGTTGTGATGAAGCTATCTCTTTGCTTCTCTTAGATGAAATTCGAAGAGGCTCTGCCAAACTGAATCCCAACCCAAACTTTGGAGTGGCGACGTAGTGCCCTTGCTTTCTCAACTTCATTTGGGGCTCATTGAGCCCATATATCGTTTCACTAGTGACTTCGTCTTTGAGTTCTCCTAATCTTGATGGATTGGAGAAATCATAACCATACTTTTCAAGCAGTATGAAGGCCTTAGGATCATAGTGCCCTTTTATTTTATCAGCTTGGAGATTGCCTTTAGTAGACTCAAAAGTCATGTATGGGATTTGCGCAACTGGGATAGTCATATGCTCCTTCAAATATTGTATATCTTTGTAACTCATTTGCTTCTTTGGAGTACATTCCTTTAGCAAAGGTTTCCCTTTCTTTCGACGCTCACGCGGAACATAGCAAAAAACTAGATGCTCCTTATCAGTCTTTTTTTGTATGTCACCTTGAGATGATGACAGCTTAATGGAGACTTCATTAGTTCTCTTCTTAGGCAGCTTGGTGGTAGTCCATTAAGCCTCACTTTATTCTTTTGACTTGACATCAGCTTCATCGACTGCTGATGGTTTCTCCACACTCAGTTCACAAGAATCTAGGTAGAATTTTGCATCTGCAAAGTATGACTCTGTCTTAGTGAAAGGATTGATGTCTGCATCAATTTTGACTATCTCTCCATCTGTTATGTACTTCAGACATTGATGCAAGGTAGACGATACCACTCCATTCTCATGAATCCAAGGACGTCCAAGCAATAGGTTGTATGATGTTTTAGCATCTATGACGTGAATCGGGGTGTTTGACTTCATCTTGCCAATGGATTATACCATGCGGATCATACCTATGGCTCGTTTTCCTACCTTTGATGGGTAGGTTACTTTTGGATAGCTCATCGATAGAGATCCCAAGCTTTTTTAGCATCATCTTTGGCATGATGTTGACAGTCGAACCATCATCAATAAATATGCGATTGAGATGTTGTTCCCGAATGGCCCCTACAACGAACAAAGGTCTGTTATGTGGTCTAGACCCCAACAAGTCATCATTTGTGAAGGAAATTGTTGCACAACATGTGACAACTTTTCCGTTATCATGATGTTCTTGTGTTTTCATTGGAGCAAGCTCATCGTTGCTTTCCTTTGTTTCGTCTGCACTAGAAACTACATGAGTTGCACCAACGTGACCTCCATGAAGGAATTTTCTAGGAGAAAATTCATGCAATGTGATGGTCTTTCGGAACTTCGGCGATAGGGCACCGTTAATATTCTTGATAATAGAAGATTTGATAATTCTTGGTGGTTGTTGCTTATCCACATCGCTTATTATTGCTATTGGCTTAGGAAGTGGTAGCCTTAAAACTTCTTGATGTCTTCGTTTCTTATGAGTGACTAGAGTCCAACCCTCATCGTCTTTGTCATTGAATTGAGTGTTCAGCTCTATTGAACCCTCAAGAGTTTTCCTTGGACGATCAACTTCAACGGGCTCGAAACTTCCAAATTGTAAGAAGGCAGTATTTGTCGCGTTCTGCAACCTTGAACACTTTTTTTCTTTGAGCGCGATTCTTGCATGATTTGCTTCTGCTGTTTCATCCATGTCTATGATGATTTTTCCTTCACTCACAAGAGCCATGATATTCTCCTTTAGGACGAAGCATTTCTCTGTAGGGTGGCTAATGACGCGATGAAACTTGTAGTATTTCGGATCGCCAACTTTACCAATTTCCTCAGGACTTTTTGATTTAGGGAGATCGATGACTTTTTTGGTCAATAATCGAGGATCGTGGGTACGTCTGAATATGGAAACGGATAAACCTTCGCCTCCAATTCCTTCAAGGCTGGACGACGTTTCTCCTCTTTGGGATATTGAATCGGGGTCTTATCCTCCTTGACGTTTTGCTTAGTCGTGACTTTCACAGAATTTTATTTCACTGCAATAGATTCTTTGGTTTGGTTCTTTGATGCAACATGTTTCTTGAACTCCTTATTCCATGGTTTGCGATGCTTGACTCCATGTCGTGAGCTCGTGTTGCAAGTTCTTCAAAAGTTCGCGGTTTGATCCCTTGTAGGATGTACAAAAGTCCCCAGCTCATTCCATGAATGCACATCTCCACAACAGATATTTATGAAACCGATCCTTGCAATCAAAACTTAATTCCCCCCAACGATTGATGTAATCCACCACGGGCTCGTCCTTCTTTTGCTTGGTTCCTGTCAACTCTATCATACTTACAGTTCTTTGGGTACTATAAAAACGATTGAGGAATTGATAATTGACTCGGGCTCCAAGTCAATATACTAGTCAAATGTGTTCCTTTTCAGAGAACGAACAAATTGTTTTACCAAAAGGTCACCATGCGTTCCAGCATTGCTACAAGTCTAGACAAAGTGGGCAATCTGTTTCCTTGGGTTCCCTTTGTCATCAAATTGATGCAGCTTTGGTGGTTGATAATTGGTTGGCATGGTTAAACAATCAATCCTCTTAGTATAAGGCTTAGAGTAGTACAACGAACTTTGCGATGGTCCGCCATATTGAGCTCTAATGGTGTTTGTTATCATGTCGTGCAATTGTTGGACAGATAACGCTGCAACTGAAGTGGACTGTTTTTCCTTTTGAATGTTTAAATTGGCAAGTGATTCCTCAATAGCCATTTTTTGCAAGGTGGAGTCAGGTGAACGAAGAGGGACGTGGCTCGACTCTCCAGGCGCATAGGCCTCCAATTTGTTCATGAGTTGAGAGATTTGAAGGTCTTTGTCTTCAACGGATTTCTTCAAGACTTCAATAGTCTATTCCACCATGGCAAACTTCTCATACATGTTAGTTGCGTCAGTCATTAAGACGTTGACTTTCGTTGAAACTGGAGAATCCACCAAATCCTCAAATTTTCCAACGTTGGAGGATGCTTGAGAAAATTCGTCAAATAGTGAGAATGAGGTGTTGCCCCCAAAGATTGCGGTTGCAGACGTCGTGTGAGATCTGCTTCTTCTTTTCCATCCCCAAGGAGGCGAAGTATTTAGTTCCATCCAAGCCACTAGCCTTGAACTTTCTTCGAGTGATTGGGCCAACATGACTGAGCTCAGCAGATGCGGCAGCAGTAGCATCTTTGCATGAAACATCACACTTGCGGAAGGCCATTGTAGCAGTAGATCTGAAGTTTGTAGTTTTTCAACTTGCAAGAAGAGAGATGAAGAGCAGAATTGGTCCCACTGGACGTGCCAAAATTTGTTCTCAACAAATATTCGTAGTCCGAAAAATAAACTACAACAAAAATAATATGAAGAAAAAGAGATTCTATTGATAAATATTTGTGAGTACAATTCTATGTATCCCTTGATTCTCCTCTTTAAAATTCTCCATGATTCGAGGGTTTGAGAAGCGTCTTTCTCGAATGTAGGACGATCTAGACCTCCTTGTGATGTATGTAATCGCCAAAAACGCCGAACATCACTTTGTTGTTACAGGTTGATCTCCGGGAAGAACTCCGTTGATCACTCCTTTGTTGAAGAATTAAGCACTTGATGGTTGATCACTCTGTTTGTGGATGCCTTCAGCATTGCGAAGTGTTCTTCTCCAACTCTGAATGTCTTGAGAGTTATGTAACCCCTCTATTTATAGTTGTAGAGGATGTACAGTTCAGCTACATATGAACTCTCTTGCTTGATTCTAATTGGCCCATGTCATTTTAGTCACTCGGCGACATGTGATTGGTTCTTTCTTTTTGACTTGGATTGCTACATCATTTAACACGTGACATCATCTTTTTGGCTTGCAGTTTGACTAGATATGCCATGTCACTTGACACATGGCATGAGTCTGGGCCTTAAGATGAAGAGAACCTTAGGCTCGAAAATAATAAAATGGACTAATTTAACTTGTAAAACCCAAATTAATTATTTAACCCTTATTGAATTTAATCTAAATTTTGTATGGATTAACCCCAATAAATTTTATATGTCTACACTAATAAATTGTATTTTTCAAATTTTGAATTCACAAACTCAAAATTTTAGATCCGCCTCTGCAGGATATGGTACCGAGCAGAGGCAAATGCTTAGTACAAAGTTCAGTTGTTTTGACTGTTTTTTTTTTTTTTACTCAGAGTTATACGTAACAGCCGTTATATATATAACAGAATAGTAAGTACATTGTTCTCCTAGTGTATTGACAAAAAAGAACTTGCAGACCCCAGCCCAAACTTAACATTGGCATAAGGCATAAGCCACTTATATGTCAACTAAAACTATTAGAGTAGTATATATCTTATCCCAACAAATTACAGTTTATCTTTGTTTCCCTATCGTAGGTATAAAATGTCCATTCGACACCACGTGAAATAATGCAACGATTCGAAAGGGGAAAAAAACAAAAGCTCTAGGATAGTTGAATAGTCATGTCACCATTAGAAGAGTTGTCAATCCAAAAGGACTATTTGACTGGAGAAAAGTTTTGTATGAGTTAATGCATCCGCTGTTTATGGTGTTCCATTACTACACCAACATAGCTTCTCACGCTCTATGGTCCCTTCAAATACATGGATGTACGGTTTACTTTTTAAAATCGGTATACATCGATTATACAATATTGATTATACACGATTATATATTTGCTATACAGATAGTTTATATGGAAAACTACTCAAATTGTCGGTCCATAAACAATTTCAACTACAACTAGCCAAAAAAGTAAAATATTTACCAAAAACGTACTAAATGTCATTTTAATCCAAATAATTTTCAATTAATGCCAGTTTTCAAGCATACAGTGAGCTAGAGTGAGCTTTAGAGAATCGAGCATCTTAATTCAATTTAGAAATCAATATTAAATATTAGTTTGTTGGATTGGGTCGAAGGATTAAACTGAAAATGCCATGGACAACCATTGAAGCTTGAATTTAAAAAATTGGGTTTTCGAAATTAGAATATATTTCGAGTAGATGTTGTAGATTGGATACATCTTAAGAAGTGTGAATCTCAGTGTTTGTACGATTTGGTGAAGATTTTAGGTAGTTTGAATTGAAATTTGAGCGAAACTCGAAGTACACAAGATGAACATAGAAGAAGATGATATATGTATCTCCGTGTGTATCTTCGTGTATCTTTTGTGTATCACTTGTATATCAAATATGTATCTCTTGTGTATCTCATGTTTATCCATCTGTATGTGAGATACACGTTAGATTCATATGTCGTAGAGTAATTTTTAAACTCGATTTCAACTACGAATTTTGATTCAAAACTAGTCCAAATCACCTCTAATCTTCCTCAAATTTCGTATATTGACTTGTCTATATGTTTTTAAACATACCCACTGAAAAATATCTCTTTTTCCTTAGGCTTTTGAAATCTTGTAAATTTATTTTTTCTTGTGTTTCATCTTTGCTACCTCATCCATGAAATTTCTTTCCGCCTTGCATCTAATATTGATGATCACACTTACAAATATGGAAGGAGATCTTTGCGTATGATTCTTGGAGAGAAGAATCCTTATTTATCTGTGTTTCATGTTTTTGTATGCGCTTGACTAGTAACTATGTGATTAATTTTTAATGGTTGGTAGGTTTGGACTTATTTTTGACATTTACGTGAGATAAATATTGATCGAATATTTTTAATTTAAGCGGTTAGGTGGACGGTTATTTAGGTTAATTCTCCATTAATATTATGAGTTAAAGTACTATAACCGATAATGTAGAAAATATTTATATAAACCAATCGTTTAAAAAAGTAATCGTGAAACTATCGAATAAGTATTCATCCGTAATCTATATTATAAATTGTAAGTAATATGTTATACTCCTGTAACATGACTGATGCTGTAAAAATTTTTGACACAGACTCTCTCTCTCTCTCTCTCTCTCTCTATATATATATATATATATATATATATATATATATATATACACACACGTTTACCCTTAAATTCGAATAACAATTAAACTTATATTGTGGTTTTAAGGATACATGATTTAATCAAATACCATTTGATAAACAATGAACCAAAGAATAAATTGAACAGTAAAATAAATCAAACCAGTATTCTAGCAATGCTTTCGACCTCGATTCGAGATGGTCTCGAGGTTGGGTAACAAGAACAGTAAGAATAGTAATGAATAGTAATGGATAGCAAGTGAAATAGAGAGCAGCGTATGTATTTTTTATCACTAAAAAAATTATGTGTTACAAATGAATGGGATCCCTCTTTATATAAAAGAGGAATCCTAAATAATGTACAATTCTAATCATGGAAGTAAATCCCATCCCGCCGTGATCTTCGGCCGGTTGCAAATATTTTGCCATTCCGTTATTATATCTCCCTCGAAGTCAGTCATGCTCGAACTCGATCTTCAGGGAACACTTCGATTTCCATGCTAAATATTCTATCTTCGAACTCGGGCTTGGTCCATTACGAGCTTACCTTCGAGGCAGCTCCTCGTTCCTATGAAATCGGATATGCCTGATTCCAACCGTATACAGATAGTCCCCGCGTTTCTTAGAGTAAAACGATAAGAAACGATTTGAGCCTCGATTCTCTAACAATTCGATCATGACATCAACCTTATGACATTAGCGACAAAAGTTATAGAAGGGTCGCATCTGCACAGTTCCCAAGGTCATTAATTAACGTTAGTTGATGGTCGGCCAGTAGTGCCCTCAAACCGTCAAAATGGCCATTATAAATAGATCAATTTCGTAATCTTTTCAAACTTTACTTCCAAAACTTTGTCTTCAAGTTCATCTTCTTTGCCAGTTTACGTTTACCAAAACACCACTTCCACCTTCTTCTTCCACAAACTTCATATAGCGATGGCTAAAACATCAAAGACTGTCCCCCAAAAAGAGAAGGCCTCGTCATCGCGGCCGGTCGGCGATAAATCGCCGGTGGAGCCACGCATTGACGAGTGTGTTCCTCGGCCCTACGAACTTACCTCCGACTTCAAAGTCGAAAAACCTTGCTCAGTTCCTGGCTGATGCGAGCCCATGTCTAGATATATCTGTTTGATATCCAAAGCCGATCTCTAGCAGGTGAAAAAGGAATGCCACTGGGAGATAAAGAAGTGGTTATTCCTACCCCCCGAGGAAGACATCACCACTCACGTGAAAAGGTTCCTAAGTGTATACACTTACCCTTTCATATTAGGCTTTGTCGATCCCGTTATACTCAACTTTTGTCGCATGTATCGGGTAACCCTAGGCCAGATCTATCCCTCTTTCTGGCGCATAGTTATTCTGTTCAGATTCTTCACGAGCAAGGTTGAGGGGATGTCTTTCACCCTCGATCATCTGATCAGGCTATACAACCCTCGTCCTTATCGAGGTGGGTTTATAAGGCTTCAGCGCCAGTCTACAAAGGTGTTGTTCTCGAGCATAGATGAGGACAAGGACCGAGGGTGGATGGGTCGGTTTGTCTGAGTCAAGACCTCCGATTTGATCCTCGTCGAGAAGATTGTATTGGTAAAAAAGAGTTTCACACGTAAGATGATTCCTGACAACTCAGCCAGCTACGTAGACCAAGGAAAATATGACAGTTGGATATGATTCTATAAAGAGGTACGGAACAAAGAGGTACAGATCAATAAACCTACGGGGTAATCATCTACGGAACCCGATTGGGACAAGGAAGAGACACGGTCAGAATGAATCTGGACAGAGCTACGGGTAGATCCAAGGATCCGCAATTAATGACTCACACGTTACACAACCTTCACGCAACAGTTACGATTATCCTTTGTAACGTACTATTAATGTAATAATTAGTCATTAATGAGTGATCATTGTAAGAGACAGACGTTATGTTGAGAAATTCCCTATATAAGGGAAGTGGAAATAGCTTGTAAGGACATCGGGACTACAAATACAATACACTTTATTTTTCTGAGCATCTTATTATCATCATTTACTTATTCTTCTTTACACAATATTATTTCCTTGATTATCAGTAACCGGTGTTTATCCTAAATATAGCTTTGGTCAAATGATCTAATTCTTTGGTTAAACAAATTGGTTCCGTTACCGAGAATCATATTATCTTTGTTTGCTTTTCAAAACGATATCCTCTGAACTATGTCGAATCCCAACGACAATAACCAACAGAGAGATAGGATTCCATCACCTCTTCCATCCCCAAGAGGTTCAAGGGAACAATCCCAAGAGAGATCCAACAACAACAACGATAACAACAACAATGATCAAACAGTAGAACAAGATCATGTAAAGCAAATGATTGCAGAATATGTGAGTCAAGCTTTGCAAGAATTTGCAAGGGGATTACCGGCGGCATCACCTGCATCACTGACACCACCTCCTAATAACACAATTACCGTGGAAAATCCTCAGTCTGGGTTGGTAAACTCAGCAAGGGATGACACTCCTAACGAATCTCTCGAAACGAGACCAGGTATGACTAATAACCCTGAATTACAAAATTTACTACTAACCTTGCAGAAACAGGTGAAGGAACAAAACGATCGAATCGAGCAAATTCCTGGAGTACCACATGTTATCAAAGGCATTGATGTTGATAGATATTCTCAACAACCTTGGAAACCAAGCGCAACACCCTTGCCTATACCCAAGAAGTTTAAAATGCCTGACGTTCCTAAGTATGACGGAACAACTGACCCA
The DNA here is from genome assembly GCA_005239495.1 of Nicotiana undulata. Lineage (NCBI taxonomy): Eukaryota > Viridiplantae > Streptophyta > Magnoliopsida > Solanales > Solanaceae > Nicotiana > Nicotiana undulata. The sequence goes on from ML245251.1 coordinate 25,470, forward strand.
CGCGACCATGTGACTGCTTTTACCACCGGAGTAAAGGGCAGCGACTTAAAAAATTAAGAGATTGAATCAGCCCTTGTCAAAAAATTCGGAGATACTCTTACCAAAAGAGCCCTAACCTGGTACTCTCTTCTCCATGAAAATTCAATTGATTCTTTTGCTGAGCTTGCAAATTCTTTCATAAAACCACACTCTGGTGCATAAAAAGTCGAGAAACGAATGGAGGACATATTTAAAATAAAGAAAGGAGACATGGAACTACTCCGTGAATTAGTAGACAGGCTCCAACGAGAAAGAATGCAACTACAAAGGGTGCCTGATAATTAGGAAGCCGTGGCATTTGCAAGTAACCTAAATGACAAAAGCTCAGAAGCCACGAGGAGACTCAAAGAAATCTTGAGAGAATTCCCAACTACAACGTGGAATGATGTTTACAACAGGTGCAATACTAAACTTCGGATAGAAGAAGATACCATTGCTCGTTCAAAAGATGAAGATCGTACTAGATCCAGACGTTCTGAATCAGACAGGAGATCAAGTAAAAACAGGTACGACCCTTATTTAGGACCATCGGGACGCGAAACTCATCCCAGGTTCGAGAACACTAGGTCAGATTATAGACCACCAAGCAGAGATGTGAGATCATCCTCATCTAGATCCAGAAAGGATCGGGATGAACGACCTAGAGGTAATGCACGAATTGGGGATCATACCTTTAATGTAAGTGTCACACCTCTTTTTTGCCACACAAACCTATTACGAGGTTGAGTTAGAAGAGTTTTTTCAATTAAAGTGACATTTTGAAAAAGGATTATTTATTATTTATAGTCGCCACTTGGAATTGGGTTTTGGTGTTCCAAGTCACCTTTTATTGAATCCCTTATCAAAAGGAAGATTTGACTCCTAATTTATGGTGTATGAAACAGAAGACTGAGTAAAGAATTCTGTTGACTGAGGGGAAGGTGTAAGGCACCCCTCGAGTCCCGTGGTTCTAGCACGGTCGCTTTACTGACTAATGTAAGGCTTAAATAAATTTTCAGCTATTCTTGTATTTTATTAATTATGGCTTATTTATTACCGCTTAATTAACTATTTCATATATATATATTGTGTTCACCTAGGTGTGGTATGCACACAAGGTATTCTTCTATAAAATTGGATGTTAAACCAAGGTATGGAATGTACACATGGTTAAAATATAATTATTTTAAATTTAAAGGCATCGAGACGCTGGCATGCGCACATGATCCTTTTATTATTTAAGCGTATCAATCCAAGGTTCGGGTATGAACACATGGCTAAACCCAATTTGTTAGTTAGAGGGTCAAGGAACGGGAAGGCACACATGACCATTTTTATTAATATTAACCAAGGATCGTGCAAGAACACATGGTCAACTTTTGAAGACGCGCCTAAAATTGCCTAGCGATTTAAATTACTTATTTCCTAAGTTAGGATTATTTACAGTGAATTGCTTTACTAAGTTATGAAAAATATTTGCAATTATTTATTATGGAAGAGATATGGACTAGCTTATCTACTTGGGTATCAGTGTTTTATTATGATCCAATTAATTTAACCCATGTTTTATATACTTAAATGAATACCAAAGACTCAAACTAATTTCAAGATCAAACACTAGCTCAAGAATACGAAGGAAATTCCTTAATTCCAAGTTTTAAAAAAAATAAAACCTTATCCAATTAATGTAGTGAGCAAAAAAAACTTGAAACATATAAAAACAATCTAAGGTCTTAATAAAATAGACAAAGGTGATAAATAGAATGGGATGACAAAATCTCCCGTGAATTCTAATTTTTAGCATACAAAACCAAAAGGCACCATTTGAAAATTTAAACAAGATTCCATAAGCTTTACACAGACTAATCATGCGTGTATTGGAAAACAAACGGACAAAAACATATCAACTCAGCAAATATCTAACAATAACTTATAGTCATGTAAGTTAATAAAAATTGAAGAAAAGAGAAAAAAAAAAAAAAAAAAAAAACCAACAAAATTATCTTTCATGTTGATGATAAAAATTCAAATATTACTTTTTTTTATGGAGCTTTTTACAATAAAATTACAGTCACAATTAACTGATTTCCAAAACTAACAATACCAATATTTTAGAACCTCGAACTCGAAACCGCGCGCGAAATCTCGAACTCCATCTTTTAAGTTCAATAACTGAGCCAAACTTTTCTTTTCAGTGAATTGTTTACTATAAGAGAATCCTCCTCTCTTAGTTGCAAAAAATAAAATTATAATAAAATTTTTCCCTTTTCACGTCCTTGTTTTTTTCCAAAGCTCCTCACTTCTTTTCCTTTCTTTTGTTCTCTTTCTGTCCGTTCCTTTTCTTTTCCTTTTTTTTTCTCGTACTTTTTTTTGTGTGCTCCCGTCTGCTTTTCCTCTCCCCATTTTTTTCTCTTTTTTTGTGTTATTTATAGATGTGTGGGTTAATGGTGAGATGAGTTGGGGAAGTGGAGAAGGAATGTGAAAGAGTGGGGGTGAGGCATGAGTGAAGTGGGAAGGGGGGAAGAGAAGTGAAGGAGTGGGGGTGAGGCATGAGTGAAGTGGGGAAATTGGGTGTTATTATAATTTTTTTTAGTATTATATACACTATAGTTTAAATTATACTAAGAAAGATACTACTATAACTTACATTTAAATTAGAAGAAATCAAGAATATATATATATATCTATATATATATATATATATATATATATATATATATATTGTATGGGTAAAAAACATAGCCTCATACGTGTACAAATTTTGGATGACTCAGCCAGCCAGGTGGACCAAATAAAACATCACACGTGGACACGGGATAAAAAGGTTAATACAAGGAATTAGCTGCAGAAAGATCATCAAAGAAGAAGAGACACGGTCACAACGAATTCGGACGCAATAATGGGCAGATTCGAATATCAGCAATCAATGTCTTATACGTTATGTAACTCCTAAAATAACAGTTACTATTCACCATTGTAACGCCTCATTAATGTAATAATTAATCATTAAATATGCTATCATGACATAAATCCAAACGTTATACTAGGAGAATATCCCTATAAAAGGGATAAAAATATAACAAACAGGACATCTGAATTCTGGGAGAAAAGCTATTTTATTCTTTGCATATCACTCTTGAAATTATTACTACTTTATTCTTTATTTTGCTAATTTGATTATCAGTACCCCGAGTTTATCCTAAATTAAGCTTTAGTCAAAGGATCTTATTCTTTGGTTAAACAAATCGATTCCGTTACCGGGAATCTGATAATCATCGTTTTCGCTACCAATCGATATCCTTAAAATCATGTCGAATTTCAACAACAACAACGTCAACAATAATGACGATAACAAAAAGCAAAGAAATGAAACCCCAGTTTCAACTCCTCATCGAGAAACTCCACGAGTTTCGAGAGAACCATCTCCTGAAAGAGCTGACAATCGTAACAATAATGAACAACCAGTGGAACCTGATCAAATAAAGCAAATGATTGCTGAATACGTGGGGCAGGCTTTGCGAGAATTTGCAAGAGGATTACCACAAGTACCTCCAGAATCACCAACACTGCCTCCGAATAATACAATTATAGTAGAAGATTTGCAAGTGGGGTTAACAAATTCAACCAGGGATGAAACTCTCAACACGCTTCCTGAAACACAATGAGGTACGACTAGTAATTCAGAATTACAAAATTTATTATTAACCATGCAGAAGCAGATGAAAGAAAAAAATGATCGCATCGAACAAATCCCTGGTGTTCCGCCTATTATCAAAGGAATCGATGTGGATAGGTATTCTCAACAACCTTGGAAGCCAAGTGCAACCCCATTACTTATACCCAAGAAGTTTAGAATGCCTGATGTCCCCAAATATGATGGAACAACCGACCCACGTGATCACGTGACGGCTTTCACCACTGGAGTAAAAGGCAATGATTTAACAAAAGAGGAAATAGAATCAGTCCTTGTCAAAAAATTCGGAGAAACACTCACGAAAGAAGCCTTAACCTGGTATTCTCTTCTACATGAAAACTCTATAAATTCTTTTGCTGAACTTGCAGATTTGTATATAAAAGCACATTTTGGTGCACAAAAGGTTGAAAAACGAATGGAAGATATATTCAAGATAAAGCAAGAAGACAAGGAATTGCTCCGTGAGTTTGTAGACAGATTCCAAAGGGAAAGAATGCAACTACCAAGGGTGCCTGACAACTGGGCAGCCTTGACATTCACAAGTAACTTGAACGAGAAAAGTTCAGAAGCCACGAGATGACTCAAAGAGAGTCTAAGAATATTCCCCGCCACGACATGGAATGATGTATACAATAGTTACAGTACTAAACTAAGGATTGAAGAGGATATAATTACACGATCAAAAGATGAAGAATATCACATAACAAGACGCCTAGAATTAGAGAAAAAGTCAGGTAAAAAAAGGTATGATCCTTACTTAGGACCCTCGAGACGTGACCTACATCCTAGGTTCGAAAATACAAAATCTTCGGGAAGAGATACAAACTCATCCTCATCTAGATCCAGGAGAGATCGAGATGAACAATTCCGGGATATTACCCGAATTCGACACCATAACTTTAATGTAAGCAGCACTGAGCTCGTCTCAATACTAAGAAGTATGGGAGACAAAGTTAAATGGCCGAAAAAAATGTGTTCTAATCCTAACAGGAGGAATCTCGATCAATGGTGTGAATTCCACAATGATCACGGCCATAGAACAACAGATTGCAGATATTTACAAGGTGAAGTAGAACATCTATTAAAACAGGGCTATTTAACAAACTTGTTTAGTGATAAAGGTAAACATGCATATATGAAGAACAGGCAGGAGCCACCAAAACCACCCTCCCCAAAACGGATCGTTAATGTCATACATGTAGGAGAAGAAGTAAACGGGATAGTCTGCCACCTAACATCAAAAGTCACGAGCACCCACGGAAAGCGGGTTCGAGAAGAAATGAGGGAAGAACAAATATCTTTTGACGACGCAGACTTTGGTGGATTAATACTTCCACACAATGAAGAGCTGGTAGTATCCTTACTCATTCATGACACTAACGTTAAAAGGGTGTTGATTGATCCATGCAATTCAGTCAATATTATTTTGATGAAAGTCATGGAAAAAATGCTAGTAGAAAACACAATGATTCAAAAGGTTCGAGCCATATCTGGGTTCGACAATTCAACATTGATAACTAAAGGTGAGATCGAACTTAACACTTATGCTGAGGGAGTCATCAAAAATGCAAAATTCCAAGTCATTAACACAGAAATGGCTTACAACGTCATCCTGGGAAGACCATGGATTCATGATATGAAAGCAGTCCTATTTACTTTACATCAAGTAATAAAATTCCCTTCCAAATGGGGAATAAGGCAGATCAGGGGTGATCAGCAAACCTCGAGGAATATTAATTCAATAATGCCTAACAACAAAAGAGACGCGGAAGAAACAACAAATTGTCAAACAGAGGCTCATCAACAAACATGTATGGAACAAACTTCTGATCAGCTACGTACCAAATAAATAGATATTCCAATAGGTACGGAAGAGGATAATGACACAACAAATCCTGTAATCATCAAGAATGAGCCAGAAACATGCGGACATAGACTCCAGACCAGATTTCATTCATGAACCAGAAGAAGAAGAACATATCAAAACAACTGCTGAAGAACTCGAGGTTGTTCCCATCTCAGAACAAAAGCCTGAAAGGAAACTTTACATTGGCATAAAATTGTTAGAAAGATTAACTCCGGAACAAAAAGGTACGTTTGTCAATTATTTAAAGGCTAATGAGGATTGTTTTGCATGGTCCCATTCGGATATGATAGGTATCCCACCAGAAGTGATGACTCACAAGTTAAACGAAGATCCATCGTTCGTACCTGTTAAACAAAAGAAACGAAAACAAGGATCTTTCAAGAATCAAGTGATCGATGAAGAAATTCAAAAGCTTTTAAATATAGGGTCGATACGAGAGGTAAAGTATCCTGACTGGCTAGCTAACACCATAGTAGTACCCAAAAATAATGGCAAATGGCGGGTATGTGTCGATTATACTGATTTAAATAAAGCATGTCCTAAAGATTCATTTCCCTTGCCACATATAGATCAAATGATCGATGCAACCGCGGGTCATGAATTGTTAAGCTTTTTAGATGCATATTCTGGTTATAACCAAATCAAAATGGACCCCTTGGATGAAGAAAAGACTTCCTTCATTACTAACCGGGGGACCTATTGTTATAATGTTATGCCTTTTGGGTTAAAAAATGCAGGTGCCACTTATCAAAGGTTAGTGACACAAATGTTCGAACATTTGGGAAAAACAATGGAGGTTTACATCGATGACATGCTTGTAAAGTCAATACAAGAGGTAGATCATCTACAACATCTCTCTATCACTTTTGATATTTTACGCAGGTACAATATGAAACTCAACCCAGAAAAATGTGCCTTTGGAGTACAATCTGGTAAACTTTTGGGATTCCTTGTGTCTAACAGAGGAATAGAGGTAAATCCAGCACAAATAAAAGCTATAGAAGAAATACCTGAAATCTTGAGAAATAAAAAAGTAGTCCAAAGATTGACAGGAAAAATAGCAACTTTAGGGAGATTTATTTCTAAGTCTTCCGAAAAAAGCTTTAAATTCTTTGCAGTTCTTAAAAAGAAAAATCAGTTCGAATGGACTGAAGAATGTCAACAGGCTTTAAAAGACTTGAAGGTTTACTTGTCAAAACCATCATTGCTATCAAAGCCAAAAGAAGGAGAAAGATTATACATCTACCTGGTTGTCTCAGAAATTGCCGTAAGTGCAGTACAGGTAAGAGAAGAAAGAGGTAAACAATATCGCATTTATTATGTAAGCAAAACTTTACTAGATGCAGAGACTAGATATCCACATCTACAAAAATTAGCTTTAGCTTTAATAACGGCATCAAGAAAATTGCGTCCTTATTTTCAATGTCATCAAATTACTGTCGTAACTTCATATCCTTTAAGGAATATTTTGCATAAACAAGAACTGTCAGGAAGATTAGCCAAATGGGCCATAGAATTAAGTGAACATGATATAACATATCAACCTAGAACTGCAATTAAATCACAAATATTGGCCGACTTTGTAGCTGACTTTAGCAATAATATTACTCCTGAAGTAGAAAAGGAACTGCAACTTTTCAATGGTATAAACCCAGGTCAGTGGACCCTATTTACAGATGGTTCATCTAATATAAAAGGAGCAGGATTAGGTATTGTACTAATATCACCCACGAGTGAAAAGATACGACAAGCAATCAAATGCTATCCAATAATCAACAATGAAGCAGAGTACGAGGCTGTTATTGCAGGTTTAGAATTGGCACGAGAGTTGTCAATTGAACAAATCAAAATCAACAGCGATTCACAACTGGTGGTAAATCAAATACAGGGTACTTACATCGCTTGAGAAACTCGAATGCAACATTACTTAGAAAAGGCACGAGAACTTGTGAGACAGTTCAAAATGTGGGAAATAATACAAATACCTAGAGAGGAAAATGCTAAAGCAGATGCATTGGCCAACATCGGAGCAGTTACGTACGTAACCAATAAAGACAACATTATCGCCGTACACCTCTTCTATTCGACAGTCGATCACAGCAAGAATGAGGTATCTTTCAATAATCTAACTTGGGATTGGAGAAATGCAATTCTTAACTTTTTGCAGAATGGTATCGTGCCTGAAGGAAAAAAAGCAGCTCAAGCGCTCCGCCATAAAGCAGCGAGATACTATTTAATTCACAGCACCTTGTATCGCAAAATGTTTGGAGGACCCCTAGCTAAGTGCCTCGGACCTAACCAGACGGAGTTTGTGATAAAAGAAGTCCATGAGGGCCACTGTGGAAATCACGCAGGTGCAAGATCTTTGGTAAAAATCTTAATCAGAGCAGGATATTACTGGCCCAAGATGGAAGAAGACGCAGAGAATTTCATATCAAAATGTGACAAATGTCAGCGGTTCGCTAATAAAATGCACCAACCAGCACAATTGTTACATTATATTATATCACCATGGCCCTTCATGAAATGGGGAATGGATATAGTAGGACCTCTTCCCCCAGCTAAAGGTCAGGTACGGTTCCTACTTGTACTTACTGATTACTTCACAAAATGGGTAGAAGCAGAAGCATTCAAACAGGTGCGGGAAAAGAAGGTTAAGGGTTTCTTATGGAGAAATATAATATGCCGGTTTGGAATTCCAAAAGAGATCGTGTGTTACAATGGCCCACAATTTATAGGCTCTCAAATCACAGAATTCTTCGACAGTTGGAAAATCAAACGGATCACATCAACACCATATCATCTCGTAGCTAATGGACAAGCAGAAATCCACTAACAAAATCATCATCAACAATATAAAGAAATGGTTTGACAGAGCCAAAGGCTATTGGCCTGACAAATTACCAGCGGTGTTATGGGCATACATGACTACATCAAAAACAGTTACGGGAGAAAGTCCTTTCACACTCGTTTATGGCTATGAGGCATTAATACCCATGGAAATTGGCGAACCAAGTCTTAGAGTAACAACAACTACGGAACAAACGAATGATGTTGAACTCTAGACCAATCTAGACCTGCTCGAGTCACGAAGAGATGCAGCCTTAATACGGATGGCAGCTCAAAAGCAAATCATAGAACGGTACTACAACCGCAAAGCTCATCTCAGGTATTTCAAAATTGGGGACTTTGTACTTAAAAAGGTCTTCCAGTCAACAAAGGAAGCAGGAG
>ML245251.1:34529-54665 GCA_005239495.1 Nicotiana undulata
AATGGCCCACAATTTATAGGCTCTCAAATCACAGAATTCTTCGACAGTTGGAAAATCAAACGGATCACATCAACACCATATCATCTCGTAGCTAATGGACAAGCAGAAATCCACTAACAAAATCATCATCAACAATATAAAGAAATGGTTTGACAGAGCCAAAGGCTATTGGCCTGACAAATTACCAGCGGTGTTATGGGCATACATGACTACATCAAAAACAGTTACGGGAGAAAGTCCTTTCACACTCGTTTATGGCTATGAGGCATTAATACCCATGGAAATTGGCGAACCAAGTCTTAGAGTAACAACAACTACGGAACAAACGAATGATGTTGAACTCTAGACCAATCTAGACCTGCTCGAGTCACGAAGAGATGCAGCCTTAATACGGATGGCAGCTCAAAAGCAAATCATAGAACGGTACTACAACCGCAAAGCTCATCTAAGGTATTTCAAAATTGGGGACTTTGTACTTAAAAAGGTCTTCCAGTAAACAAAGGAAGCAGGAGCTGGTAAACTAAACCCAAATTGGGAAGGTCCCCATAAGGTCCGAGGCATAGCAAGCAAAGGCGCGTACGAGTTGGAAGCCATGGACGACAGGATTTTACCAACAAGTTGGAATGCCATCCACATGAAGAAGTACTATTTCTGAGGAAAAGAAGTACCCTCGGTCAGGTACCCCATGTTAGATTTTATTTTTGAATATTTAAAATTTTACTAACTTTTTTAGATGATAGGCAAAAAGATAACCCATCACTAGATGATGACATTAGACCTGCAAAGACGCGAGGAAATAACATAATTCCCGGTCTTGGGTTACACTTTCTGATGGATATTTTAAAGGGTTAAGCAGTCACCATCTAAAAAGGTATATACCTTCGAGTCCGGAATGTTTTCCTTTTTTAGGAAAAGGACCACAAGGAATGAATAATCAAGTGCTCGAGATCTCATTCTTCAAACGCTCAAACACTTGGGGGACTATATAATATGGAAGTCCAAGAGGAAGCAAAGACTACCAGAAGTCAGAATACTCAAGCCTAAAAAACCATTCACCCAACAAGTCAAGTGACACGAGAAAAAGAACTGAAGACTCCGGCACAAGAATTGCGAAAGCCTACTCTAAAAACCCTCGAACCATGTTCAGGTTAGAAGGCAAAATATTAGCTACGAAGAAGAAATGTACATCTATTATACAAAAAACTGTTACATCTAAAACAGTTAACGATAGAAGATCATCATCATTGTACTTAGACAAAACTGTTGTAATCAAAACAGTTACGAAATACAAGTGATTATTAAATCTGTTAAAACAAAATAGTTGCAACATGAGTTTTAGATGACAAACGTAACACATGTTAATGTTGTGAAAGTTCAAGCAAAACCCTCTCACAAAAACATTCTTAAAACATGTGAAAAATTCCTATTACTCTATTGCATTTTCAATGAAGTTGAGACGTCTTCTTCAATAAAACATTAACTAAAAGGTCCCTAATTCATAAACAAAGCCTTTTATAAATGAAGGCTAAAGCTTATACTACACCCACTATAAAAGGGTTCAAAGTAAAGCACGCATCTTTATGCAAAGAAAGCTAAGAGGTACGAACAGAAACCTCACGAAAGCAAAAGCGATAGACTTGAGTAAAGAGTAAGGCTCAAAATTCACAAAAGTCTCAAAAAAGCATTGTATTAATATAAAAGCGGCTAAGTAAAAAACTAAGTACTAAACTAAGTACTTAGCCGCATAAATATGTACATTTTTTAGATGCCCCTAAGTTGTCAGTTGGGGACTTTAGAAATTTCAAACTTACTCCCGATGGAGCTGGGAGTAATTACACCAATCCAATAAAAAAAGGGGATGACTAAAAAGTCTTCATTCTTGAGGAGGAGGAGGAGAGCCAGCTTCTTCTTCTGGAGGGTCGTCCGCTGCTTCATCAACTGGAGAGAGATCAAGACCTTGCTGAGTCTTATCTATAGCTTCTTTAGACTTTGCAATCTCAGCATCAAGATCGAAGCCTACTTGACTCATCTCCATCAGTGTGTCGTGGCGAGCATTCATATATGCCCAACTCACTTCAACAGCTGTTGACTCTTCAAGCTCATTATAGTCTCTCGACCATACTTGAAGTTCAGTCTTCAAGTTGTCATTTTCAGCTTCAACAGCTTCAAGGGCAACCTTCAAAGGTGCGACTGACTCCTCCAGATTCTGGACCTTCGCCAAGGCTTCACGGAGATCTGTTTGGGCTTGGGAGATATTACGTACGAGATCTCTAGAATACTCTTCTTTTCGCCCCAACAAGTCCTTCAAGTACTGGATCTCTTCCGTGGCTTTTGACAAGTTCTCAGCAAATAAAGATTCAAGAGCATCCTTGTCTTTATTGACTTGGCTGAAAGAAGCCTTCTCCACTGCTAGCTCTCCTTTGACGGTCTTCAGCTGCTCCTTTGAGGTATCTCTCTCATCTTTCATAGCTTCCATCTCTATTTGAAGGATTTCATATTGTGCTTTAATATCATCAAGCCCACGCAACACTTGCAACTCTTTTTCATAATTGGAGATTCTCTTCATAAGCTCCAAACCAATAAGGTGCGTCTGCAAAAATAGTAAAACAATCAAAAGTGTTAAACTGTTAATTAAGAAACAATATACGTGCAAAAGGTCTTTTAAAAAGTACATACCTTTAAGGAATTGTTCACCACCTCATTAGCCCAAGTAAGAGATGCATGGCTATCAAGTTTGGCTCTTTCTTCGGAGCCAATTAAAGGCTTGAGCCACATTTTCGGCTCACTGGTGCTAATCTTCTTAAAGAGGCTTCCACCAGCTGGAACCTCAATCATGACCCTTCTCATCTCCCTACTGGAAGACCCTTCTTCTATAATAGACGGCACGGAAGCAGGGACAAAATGAGCAGCAGAAGAGACAGAAGGGGCGGAAGCCAAAAGAGCCACGGGCGCTTCAATAGAGACGGACGGAAGGGAAACTGAGGAGATAATAGGAACTGAAGGAGGAACAAAAACAGTAACCCGGGGAGCAGAAATAGCAGCAAAGCACGGGTAAATAGTAGCTAAGGTAATATCATCAGGGTCCATGTCAAACCCTTCGTGAAACAGACGCTCGGCAGGATCTCGAGCTGGGGACTAGGACTGAGATTGATCACGAGAAGAAGAAGGAATGGTGGCCAACACGGAAGAAAGAGGTGCAGGAGTAGACTCATCGTCCGAAACTACCCGCCTTCTTCTCACCCGATGCATTAAAACACCCTCTTCTCTACCTTCATCTTCCCCTCCAGAGCGGGGATCTTGGACTTTCCTTTTTGAAGCACTGGTCATAATATCATGGGCATGAGATAATGACATCCTCGGAAGTGATGAAAATGTCCCACGGGTAGAAAACCCTATCAGAAAAAAGAAAGAGTTAATAAACAAAAACTCAAGCAAGAAAAGGAGTGAGAAAAACTCTACTTACCATGGGTCTTGACAATCCACTTGTACTTTGCCGAAAAGTACTTCCAGGATATTTCCTCGGTATGAGCAGTAGTCAACATTCTTTCTACCCAACTACGAATGTTGGAGACATTCTCGACAACATTCATAGTTGCTGTAAATAAGAAGAAAACATATACGGTGTTAGAAACACAAAATAATTTTATGTAAATAACACAGGTGCGAATCAAAGTACTTACGTGTACGATTCCACTTCTCAGGGAAGGGAAGATTACTTTCACCCACTAAAACAACAGTGGGAACAGCCACGTACCTAAGGTACCAACCTCTGTCTTTGTCATCGCCAGGGGTCACTAAAACCCTCTTACTCTGGGCAACCAGAGTAAAAACCCCTTGACAGAATAAAGCATGAGAATATAAATGCATCAGATGATGAAAGGTAAAAGGGACAGAAATCCTTGAAGCTAGAACTCTCAGACATGCAACAACACGCCATACTAAAGGACCAACTTGTCCTAGGCAAATGTTGAAAAAATGACAAAATTCTATGATAACAGGGTCAACAGGAGGCTGAAATCCTAATGTGAAAGGGTAAGTATAGACGTAAGAAAAACCCGTCTTGTAAGACGTAATTCTTTGAGTACCGCTTGGCACAAGAATGGGAATGTTAGACTCCCAAGAGCATTCCCTACGAACAACAGGAAGATGACCAACAATAATGATGGTAGCATATTTCTCGACATTATCTAAAGAAGAAGCATGTTCGGCGATAGGAGAATTTACATCTGGGAAGATTATCTCAGCAGGAATGATTTCATCAACTCTGGGTTCATGAAAATCATCCTTGTTCCTAGAAACAGAATGGGAAGATCTACTCCTCGGAGAAAACAACGACCTAGCGGAGTAAGGGGAAATTAAAGGAGAGGAAGAACCTCTAGTAGAGGTACGTCCCAGGATCCTTATTCGACCACCTCTCCGACTCCTAGATGGAGCAGAAGAAGAAGCCAAAGCTTCAACGTCAATAACCTTCTTAGGTTGACCTGAGGAAGACATATTTATAAAAGCTAAGAAGAAATTCTTTCATAAAGAAAAGATTAAGTTATGGAAGTTTTTTCGTACAAAGGAAAAAAAAAAAAGAAGACGACTATTTATACCTAATGGCGACCGTCAAAACTTGGAAAGGTAATGATGGAAAGTCATAATTAAAGGTGTCACTTCGGGACTGATGCAGCCGCAAAAAGCCCTAAAAGGCGTCGGGTCGTTTTAGAACCAATCAAAAACGAACACGTGGAAAAAGCATTAAATGGAAGTGATGTATGACACATGCGTCCACAAAAGAATACAAGGTTTCGAGGTAAAGCGGCGGAACAATATTTCCGCCATAAATGTGTATCCACTTACCAAGTATTATACGCTCAATACATGACAAGTGGGGGGACTATCTGTATTGGTAAAAAATATAGCCTCATACGTGTACAAATTTTTGATGATTAAGCCAGCCAGGTAGACCAAATAAAACATCACACATGGACACGGGATAAAAAGGTACGGTCAATACAAGGAATTAGTTGCGGAAAGATCATCAAAGAAGAAGAGACACGGTCACAACGAATTCGGACGCAATAATGGGCAGATTCGAAGATCAGCAATCAATGTCTTGTACATTATGTAACTCCTAAAATAACAGTTACTATTCACCATTATAACGCCTCATTAATGTAATAATTAACCATTAAATAGGCTATCATGACAGAAATCCAAACGTTGTACTAGGAGAATATCCCTATAAAAGGGATAAAAATGTAACAAACAGGACATCTGAATTCTGGGAGAAAAGCTATTTTATTCTTTGCATATCACTCTTGAAATTATTACTACTTTATTCTTTATTTTACTAATTCGATTATAAGTACCCCGAGTTTATCCTAAACTAAGGTTTAGTAAAAGGATCTTATTCTTTGGTTAAACATACATATATATATATATATATATATATATATAATTTCTTCTATTTAAACATAAGAACAAATCTTATATTCTAAGATTGTGAATATTTTTGTAGTTTTTAAATTTTCTTAAATAAAACCTATTAAGAAATAAGATAAAAATTTAAAATATTAAGTCTAGGCCTAAAATAAATATTTACACCAAAATAATATAGAATTTGGGTGTGGTCAAACATTGGTTGTTCACAGTAAGTACTCCTGAACTTGTTTCAATATTAAGAAATATGGGAGATAAGGTTAAGTGGCCCAAAGAAATGCGGTCAAACCCAAATAAGAGGAACCCAGATTTCTGGTGTGAGTTCCATAATGATCATGGACATAGGACTGAAGATTGCAGATTTTTACAAGGTGAAATAAAACAATTATTGAAACAGTTCTATTTAATAGAATTGTTTAGTGATAAAGGTAAACATGCATATATGAAGAACAGGCAGGAGCCCCCCAAGCCTCCATCTCCAAAAAGAACCGTCAGCGTGATACATGGAGGAGAGGAAGTGAACAGAATAGTTTGCAAATTAGCCTCGAAGGTCACAATTACCCACGGAAAGCGGGTTCCAGAAACTCAAGATGAAGATGATATTTTGGCGGACTAATGCTTCCCCACAACGATGCTCTGGTAATATCCTTACTCATTCATGACACTAACGTTAAAAGAGTGTTGATTGATCCAGGAAGTTCAATCAATATCATTTTGCTAAGAGTTGTGGAAGAAATGCTCATGGAAAATCAGGTGATCCCAAAGGCACGAGCCATATCAGGGTTTGATAACTCTATAGTGATAACCAAAGGAAAAATCAAACCTAGCACTTACGCCAAGGGAGTAACTAAGAACACAAAATTTCAAGTCATTGATACTAACATGGCTTATAACGTAATTATGGGAAGGCCCTGGATCCACCACATGAAAGCAGTACCATCCACCTTACACCAGGTAATTAAATTCCATTCAGAATGGGGAATCAGAAAGATTAGAAGTGATCAACAGACCTCAAGAAATATAAATTCCAAGGCGCATTATAACAAAAAAGTAGAGACGGAAGAACCGGAAGATAGAGAAATCTTCCAGACAGAGGTCACTGGCCAAACAGGTACGGAAAAAGTTACTGATCAAACAGGTACGAAAAAAGTGAACGTTCAAGCAGATACGAAAAGAGATACTCACGAGAAGGTGAATCAAGTCGCCACAGAAGATGCATTGGACCACACAGATGTAGATTCCAGACCGGACGTCATTCATGAACCGGAGGAAGATGAGCACATCACAACAACTACGGAAGAGCTCGAAGTTGTTCCATTGTTTGAACAAAAACCTGAACAGAAGGTGTATATAGGCACAAGGTTGAGCCCCGGTCGAAAAGGTAAGTTAATTGATTATTTAAAGGCTAACGCAGATTGCTTTGCGTGGTCCCACTGAGATATGACAGGTATCCCACCAGAAGTAATGACTCAAAAACTAAATGAAGATCTATCCTTCTTACCTGTTAAGCAGAAGAAAGAAAGCAATGAACATTCAAGAACCAAGTGGTTGACGAAGAGGTACAGAAACTCTTGAAAATTGGTTCTATACGAGAGGTAACATACCCTAACTGGTTAGCTAACACAGTGGTAGTACCTAAAAAGAATGGCAAATGGAGAGTATGCGTAGATTATACTGATTTAAATAAGGCATGCCCCAAAGATTCATTCCCATTACAACATATAGATCAAATGATTGATGCCACCGCAAGTCATGAATTGTTAAGATTTCTAGATGCATATTCTGGTTATAATCAGATTAAAATGGATCCCTCAGACGAGGAAAAAACCCCCTTTATTACGAACAGGGGGACTTATTGTTATAAAGTCATGCCTTTTGGCTTAAAAAACGCTGGAGCCACCTATCAAAGGCTAGTGATCAAGATGTTCCAGGAACATCTAGGAAAAACGATGGAAGTTTACATCGACGACATGCTGGTAAAATTAACACGAGCGGAAGACCATTTCCAGCACCTCTCTATTACATTTGACATTTTATGCAGGTATAATATGAAGTTGAATCCAGAAAAATGCGCTTTTGGCGTAGAATCAGGTAAATTCTTGTGTTTCCTTGTGTCAAACAAGGGAATAGAGGTAAATCCCGCTCAAATTAAAGCTATAGAAGAAATACCTGATGTACTTATAAATAAAAAAGAAGTTCAAAGACTAACGGGAAGAATCGCAGCTTTGGGAAGATTTATTTCCAGGTCTTCCGAGAAAAGTTTTAAATTCTTTTCAGTCCTCAAAAAGCAGAATCAGTTCGAATGGACTAAAGAATGTCAACAGGATCTCAAGAATCTGAAAGCTTATCTATCAAAACCCCCGCTGCTATCAAATCCAAAGGAGGGGGATAGGCTGTACGTCTACTTGGCTGTCTCAGAAATTAATGTAAGTGCGGTATTGGTAAGAGAAGATAAAGGTAAACAATCTCCTATTTATTATGTAAGTAAACCTTTACTAGATGCTGAAACCAGATATCCACATCTAGAAAAGTTAGCCTTAGCTTTAATAATGGCATCTAGAAAATTATGACCATATTTTCAATGTCATTCAATCATTGTTGTAACTTCGTATCCATTAAGAAACATACTACATAAACAATAACTATCGGGAAGATTAGCCAAGTGTGCCATAGAATTAAGTCAACATGAAATAATATATCAGCCAAGGACTGCGATTAAGTCTCAAATCTTAGCTGATTTTGTCGCTGACTTTAGTAATAGCATTGTTCCTGAAGTGGAAAAAAAGTTACAACTCTTTACGATGCTAATCCGGGTCTATGGACCCTATTCACTAATGGTTCTTCCAATATAAAAGGTGCCGGCTTAGGAATAGTTTTAATATCACCTATGGGTGAAAAGACACGACAGGCAATCAATTGTTAGCCTATAACTAACAATGAAGCAGAGTACGAAGTTGTCATTGAAGGACTAGAACTCGCACAAGAACTCTCAATCGAGCAAACTGTAATCAACAGCGACTCCCAACTGGTAGTAAATCAGATGCAGGGGACTTACATCGCTTGAGAGACTCGGATGCAACAGTACCTGGAAAAGGCACGAGAGCTCGTGAGACAATTCAAAACTTGGAAGATAATACAAATACCTAGAGAAGAAAATGCGGAGGAAGATGCATTAGCTAACCTCACAACAATCACGGAAGTAACAAACAAAGACAATGCAATTGTCGTTCATCTATTCCATTCAGCGATCGACTAGGACAGAAATGAGGTAACTTTCAACAATTTAACTTGGGATTGGAGAAACAAAATTCTAAGTTTTTTGCAGAATGGTACCGTACCTGAAGACAAGAAAACAACTCAAGCACTCCGCCGTAAAGCTGCACTGTACTACCTCACTCGCAATATATTATATCGCAAGATGTTCGGAGGGCCCCTAGCTAAATGCCTCGGACCTAATCAAATGGAGTTCTTGATGAAAGAAGTCCACGAAGGATACTGTGGAAATCACTCAGGGACGAGATCCTTGGTAAAAACCCTAATTAGAGCTGGGTATTATTGGCCTAAGATGGAAGAAGAGGCTGAGAACTTCGTATCCAAATGCGACAGATACCAAAGGTTCGCCAATAACATGCATCGACCAGCGTAATTATTGCATCCAATTATATCTCCATGATCCTTCATGAAATGGGGTATGGACATAGTGGGACCTCTTCCCCCAGCTAAAGGACATGTACGATTTCTACTCGTGCTAACCGACTATTTTACAAAATGGGTAGAGGCAGAAATATTCAAACAGGTGCGAGAAAAGGAAGTTAAAAGCTTCTTATCGCGAAACATAATATGTCGCTTTGGAATACCAAAGGAAATCGTGTGTGATAATGGCCCACAGTTCATAGGCTCGCAAATCACAGAGTTCTTCGAAAGCTGGCAAATCAAAACGATCACTTCAACACTATACCACCCCGTGGCTAACGGTCAAGCGGAGTTAATGAATAAAATCATCATCAACAACCTAAAGAAGCGGCTAGATAAAGCCAAAGAAATCGTCCTGATGAGTTACCAGCGGTACTATGGGCATACAGAACAACTTCAAAAATAGCCACGAGAGAAACTCCGTTCGCACTTGTCTATGGCTCAAAAGCCTTAATACCTGTGGAAATTGGTGAACCAAGCATAATGTTTATAACAGCTACGGAAGAAAAAAATGAAAAATGAGTTGAGGACTAATCTAGATCTGCTCGAACCACGAAGGGAAGCAACACTAATATGGATGGCAGCTCAAAAACAAATCATAGAGCGTTATTACAACCGTAAATCTCATCTCAGATACTTCAAGATTGGGGAGTTCGTCCTCAAAAATGTCTTTTAATCAACGAAAGAAGCATGCGTAGGAAAGCTAAATCCAAATTGGGAAGGACCCTACAAAGTCCGAGGCATAGCTGAGAAGGGCGCCTACGAGCTGGAAGCTATGGACGGCAGAATCCTACCGACAAGTTGGAATGCCATCCACTTGAAGAAGTACTACTTCTAAGGAAAAGAAGTACCTCCGGTCAGGTATCACACGTTCGATTTTATTTTGAGCATTTAAAATTTTACTAATTTTTTTAGATGATACGCATAAAGCTAACAATCACCAGATGATGATATTAGACTTGCAAAGACGCGAAGAAGTAATTGAATTCCCGGTCTAGGGTTACACTTTCTGATGGACGTTTTAAAGGGTTAAGCAGTCATCATCTAAAAACTATACACCGTCGAGTCCCGTATGTTTTTCCTTTTCAGGAAAAGGACCACAATGACAGAATAGTCAAATGCTCGAGATTTCATTCTTCAAAGCTCAAACACTTGGGGGACTATACAGTATAGAAGGCTAAGACGAAGCAAAGAAGAGTATCAGAAAGTCAAAGCTCGAGCCTAAAGATCCATCTACCCAACAAATCAAGTGATACGATCAGAATCGAAAGAGCTGAAGACTCAAGTACAAAGCCTAATCCAAAAAACCTTCGAACATGTTCAGGTTGAAAGGCAAAATATTAACCACGAGGAAGAAATGCACATCTTTATACTTATTCAAAAGAAAATTGTTGTAACCAAGAACAGTTAGGGGTAAAAGATCATCATTATGGTACTCATTCAAAAACTGTTGTAACAAAAAACAGTTATGAAATCTTTGTACTCATATAGAAAGTTGTTATCAAATAAAACAGTTACAGATGAAAGATCAAAATCCTCGTATTTGTTTAGAAAACAGTTATCAAATAAAACAGTTACGGATGTAAGAGCATTTCCCTCGTACTTATTAAAAATTGTTATCAACAAAAATAGTTACGGGTGAAAATCCCAATCTTTATAAAAGCAGTTACAAACAAAAAACAATTGTTCTCTTGTATTAACTCGAAAAAACAGTTACGAAATACAAGTGTATATCAAAATCTGTTAAAAGAAAACAGTTGTAACATTAGTTTTAGACGATAATCAAACACATGTAAAATGTTGTGGAAGTTCAAACAAAAAACTCTCCTCAGAAACATTCTTAAGCATGTGAAAAATTTGTATCAGTCTATTGCATTATTACACCATCATGAAGTTGAGACGTCTTCTTCATTAAGTGTCGATCATAAAGGGCCTCTTTCATAAACAATGTCTATTACAAAAAGGCTCGCATTTTATATGCAACACCGTGCCTACTATGAAAAGGTACAAATAATTTGAGCATCTTTATGCAAAAACTCAGAGGTAAGACAAAAACCTCGAAAATCAAACATGAACAAAGAGGTAAAATAAAAACCTCGAAAACTAAACATGCAAAAGACTTAAGAGTGAAACAAAAACTCGAAGCAAAAAAGTCATACTTGCATATATTTAAAAAACGGCTAAGTAGGAACTAAGTATTTACTAGATACTTAGACGCATATAATTTTTGTACATTAGGGTTCCCCTAAGTTGTCAGTTGGGGACTTTAAAAGATCCAAATTTACCCCCGATAAAGTAGGGGGTAACCACCAATCAAATAAAAAAGGGGGATGAACCAACATCTTAATCTTCTTGAGGAGGAGGATTGACTTCTTCACTGACGGAGGGAACAGAAGCGTCTTGGAACGAAGAGGCGTGAGTAGCAGGAGTCTCACCTTCAGGTCAAGAAAGATTCTGACCTTGTTGAGCCTTCTCCATTGCTTCCTTGATTTTAGCTATTTCAGCACTAAGGTCGAAACCCTCTTGACTCATTTCCGTCAATGTGTCAAGGCGAGAATTTATGTACGCCAAACTAACATCGACAGCAGCCGCCTTTTCAAGAGTTTCATAATCTCTCTCCCATATCTGAAGCTCAGCTTTTAGCACATCCTTCTCAACTTCAGCAGCTTCATGGGCAGCCCTCAAAGGTACAATTGACTCCTCCAGAGATTGGACTTTGTCTAAAGCATTGCGAAGATCCTCCTAAGTCTGGGTGAGTGACTACACAAGCTCGCTTGAGTATTCCTCCTTCTGCCCCAGCAAGTCTTTCAAGCTCTTATCTTCTTCTGAGGCACGGGATAATTTCTCAGCAAATGAAGACTCAAGAATGCTCTTGTCTTTGTCCGCTTGGTTGGAAGAAGCCTTCTCCACTGCCAACTCCGCAGCCACAACTCTCATCTGCCGCTCCAAGGTACACTTTTCTTCTTCTAAAGCTTCCATGTAGAGCCTCAGGCTTTCATATTGCCCCTTCCAATTCCCTGCTTTAGCATGCCACTCCTTTAGCTCTTGCTCCGTGTTAGAAATCCTCTTCATGAGCTCCATGCCTATAAGATTGGTCTACAAAAAAAGAGAAATCAATTAGATACGATGGATTTCATGTACAAAAATGAAATGAGAGAAAATGCATTTTACCTTCAAAGAGGCATGTACAACTTCATTAGCCCATGTAAGGGCGCTATGGCTATCAAGCTTGGTCCTCTCTGTTGGGCCAATCAAAGTCTTCAGCCACACTTCAGGTTGGACAGATTTTTTAAAAAGGCTCCTATCAGCCAGAACCTCAATTAGCACTTGCCTCATCTCCCTGCTGGAAGACCCTACTTCTCTAATAGGAGGCACGGAAGCAGGCCGAGATAAAGGAGCCACGGGTAATGAAATTTGTGGAGCAGAAGAAGTATCAGGCACGAAAACTTGAGGAGATGAGAAAGCCACGGGAAAGACAGCAGCAGGAGTAGTAATGGCCAAAGGAGCAGAGGAAATAGACGGAACAGATGAAGAGATTTATCTAAAATATGGGGCAAAAACAGCCAGAGGCGTCTCATTAGCAGCAGGGCCAAAGCGTTCGCGGAATAGATGATCCACAGAATCATGTGCAAGAGAAGAAGAAGCATCCCCGGATGTAGAAGTTCTGACATCAGGCACGGAAGACACTACCACGGGTGTAGACTCGTCGTCTGAGACCACCCTTCTTCTACGTGACCTATGCACCAAAGTGCCATCTTCTTCTTCTTCTTCTTCTACGGTCCTAGACCCGCCAACTTTCCTCTTTGAAGAAGAGAAACCAGTAATAATCTCTTGGGCATGAGCCAAAGACATATTCGGAATGGATGCAGCAGACACCCCACGAGTAGAAAACCTTATCAAAAGAAAAACGGTTAAACAAACGAAGAAAAAGAAGCCCGAGTAAGGAAAAAAAGCAAAAAACAAAAGCTTCACTTACCGTGAGTCTTCACTTTCCAACTGTACTTCCCAGAGAAGTACTTCCAAAATCTTTCCTCCAATGGAGTAACCGACAATAGCTTTTCTACCCAATCACGGAGACCGGAGACGTTCTCAACAGTACCCATGATTGCTGAAAGAAGAAGAAAATAGATACGGTGTTAATAAAACACTTAAAGGAAAGAGAAGAAAAATAACAAATGTGAGCTAAAATGTACTCACGTGCATGATTCCACTTCTCAGGGAAGGGAAGATTTCCCTTGCCCACTAAACCAACAGTGGGCACAACAACGTACGGAAGGTACCAACCTCTATCTTTATCGTCATCAAGGGTTAACAACACTCTTTTTCTCCTAGAAGCCAGAGTGAAAACCCCTTGACGAAATAAGGTAGGAGAATAAAGATGAATGAGGTGATTGAAGGTAAAAGGAACCGAGGCTAAAGAAGCTAAACATCTAAGACACGCGACAACCCGCCACACAAGAGGACCAACTTGTCCTAAGAAAATGTTGAAGAAACGACAAAATTTGATTATGACTGGATCAATAGGAGGTCTAAACCCTAGAGTGAAAGGGTAGGTGTAAACAAAAGAATGTCACGTCTTGTAAGACATTATTCTTTGATTTCTATTCGGAATAACAATGGAAAAATCAGACTCCCAAGAACATTCCCTGCAAACAAGGGGAATCAAACCTTCAGTAATGAGAGTGGGATACCTTTCAACACTATCAAGGGATAATGACTGGTCTACAAGAACCTGACTATGCCTAGTGAAGGTAAACTCAGCAGGAATAATTTCATCCACTCGTGGTTCGCGTAGGGGTTCATGATGTTCTCTACCCCTGGACAAAGACTTGGAAGCCCTAGCTCTTGGAGAGACTAATGACCTAGCAGAAGGAGGGGAACAACCTGGGAAGAAGAAGAGCCCCTCAAAGGAGTAGAGCTTAAACTCCTCAGTCTACCACCCCTCCGACTACGAGTCAGAACAGAAGAGGGTGTCAAATTCTTAACATCTATCACTCTTTTAGATTGGCTCGAAGAAGACATGTTTACGAAGACAAGAATAAATACTTTACAAATAAAAGAGGCAAGTTAGAAAGTGTTTCGTGGAAGTAAAGAAAAGAGGTATTTATACTTGAAGACAACCGTCAAACATGGGAAAAAACAATGATGAGAAAATTTATAATTGAAGATGTCACTTCGTGACTGATGCAGCCGCAAAAAGCCCTAAAAGGCGCCGAGTAACTGCAGAATCAATCCGGGGGGAACACGTGGATTGAGCATTAAATGGATGTGACCAGCGACGCCTACGTTCAGAGAAGGATACAATGTTTCGAGGTAAAGCGGCGGCAAAATATTCCCGCCATAAATGTGTATCCACTTACCAAATATTAATCGATAAATAAATGGTAAGTGGGGGGACTATCTGTATTTGTAAAAAAGAGTTTCACACGTAAGATGATTCCTGACAACTCAGCCAGCTACGTGGACCAAGAAAACTATGACAGCTGGATATGATTCTATAAAGAGGTACGGATCAATAAACCTATGAGGTAATCAGCTACGGAAAACCCAACCTTATTGGGACAAGGAAGAGACACGGTTAGAATGAATTCGGACAGAGCTAAGGGCAGATCCAAAGATCCTCAATTAATGACTCACACGTTACACAACCTTCACGCAACAGTTACGGTTATCCTTTGTAACATCCCATTAATGTAATACTTAGTCATTAATGAGTGATCATTGTAAGAGGCAGACGTTATGTTGAGAAATTCCATATATAAGGGAAGTGGAAATAGCTAGTAAGGACATCGGGACTAGGAATACAATACACTTTATTTTTCTAAGCATTTATTATCATCATTTACTTATTCTTCTTTACTCAATATTATTTCCTTGATTATCAGTAACCCGTGTTCATTCTAAAAATAGATTTGGTCAAAGGATCTAATTCTTTGGTTAAAGAAAGATGCCATTCCCCGTAGAATGGAACATGAAACGTAAGTACAACCTCTATGATAGTGTTTGTTTACTATTTTTCCTTCTTTACTCTTTCTGATCTATGTTCTTTTTCATGGTGAAGCTTCCCCTTGGTTTCCTGGCACAATTCCGAACCTCGCAGGCTGGATTCGACAACTGGCCTCCACCTCTTCGTATGTTGAGCGCTCGTGGTGCGATTTGTTAAGGGTCGGTGGGAGGCTAAAAACCATGGTAAGTTTCTTTGTCTGTATGCTAATGCTTCCCCATAAAATACTCCATTTTAACTTGAATTTTCCTCTAATACAGGTCTCAGAGATAATGCCATCAAGAGGATGCCTCCACCCAGGAGGAGGATTTCCCGAAACCGGCCAAAGACAAGAAAAGGAGAAGGGCCTTTCCTCCCAATACCCCCAAGCCAAAGAAGATCAAGGCTGGGAAGTCAAAGATCGATCATGTCGTTCTGTCTGCTGATGTAATCCAACAACTACGAGAGGAAGATGAGGAAGGGGAAGATGTTGAATGCCTGTTGGCGCCTCGGAACGGGAGAAGCGTCGAAGATTTGAAAACTGTTGAGTTGGTATCGGTTGAGGAAGTTCATTTTCGGGCCGAGGAGATCTCGGAGGACGGCCCAAGTAGAGTCCCCGAGTCTTAGGGTGTTAATGATACCTCCCGCCACGATGAACAACCGGCAGGTGTGCCCCAAGGGTCCAATTCTGAGGCCCTTCTAAGAGAAGAGAAAGCCTCAAGTGACTTGCTTGGGACAAATAACATTGAAGATTCGTTGCCCGACCCTATGTTCTCCGAAGGGCAGTTTCAAGATGCTCGGCTGTGGAGACCACCGATGTGGGGACGACCCACGAAGGGAATGATATATTCCACGATTGCTTGGGGGGGTCGATGATGGTCCGGACTTGGATGCATCGCTCATTTTTGACGAGGCTCAGCGGCTTCTGAATCAAGTAAGTTTTAGCCTATTTTATCATCCTTGTGTTTTATTCTCATTTCCCTAAGTCTAATCTCCTTCCTTTATGTACAAGACACGACACTTCATCAAAATGTTTCTTCCAAATACCGAGCTAAGATGATCCGATGTGAGGTCGAACTCAAAAAGCTCACAGAGGAGAGAGACGGCCTCAAACTCCTCTATATACAAAAAGAAGAGGATATCAGGAGCCTTCGAGCTGAGTGTATTAGTAAAAAATAGCTTTACACGTAGCCAGAATCTGGATGACTCAGCCAACTATGTGGACCAAAGAAAACAGCACATGTGGAGGTCAAGATACACGGAGGGACGGGATAAAAGAGATACAGTTAGTATACTCTTTCATATAATAGCCACGAGAAAGAACCACGGTTGAAATGAATCTAGACAAAGCAACGGGCAAGTACAAGATTAACTCAACAGGCACATAATTGATTTATCAACCACGAGTATATCAACCACGGGAAACCTAATGAAGAAGACGGTCATGACGAATCTGGACACAATAATGGGCAGATTCGAGGATCAACAGTTAATGTCATATACGTAGGATCAAAAGTTAATGTCATATACGTTATGTAACTCCTAAAATAACAGATACGATTCACCATTGTAACGCCTCATTAATGTACTAATTAATCATTAATGAGCCATCATTACTGGAATCCAAACGTTGTACTAGGAGAATCTCCCTATAAAAGGGAAGAAAATGTAACAAACAAGACAACTGAATTCTCGAATACAAACTATTTTACTTCTCGCATATTTCTATCAATCTATTATTTCTTTACTTATTATTTCATTCTCTTTTCGATTATCAGTAACCCGAGTTTATCCTAAAATAGCTTTGGTCAAAGGATCTTATTCTTTGGTTAAACAAATTGGTTCCGTTACCGGGAAACTGATAATCATTTTTCTCTACCAACTGATATCCTTAAAATCATGTCGAATTCCAACAACAACGACAACAATAACAACGTCAACAACAATGAAGATAACCACCAGCAAAGAAATGGAACCCCAGTTCCAACTCCTCCTCGAGGAACTCCACGTGCTTCGAGAGAACCATCCCCTGAAAGAGCTAACAATCGTAACAATAAAGAACAACTAGCAGAGCCAGATCAAATAAGATAAATGATTGCCGAATACGTGGGACAGGCTTTGCAGGAGTTTGCAAGAGGATTACCACAAGTACCACCAACACTGCCTCCGAATAATACAATTGTAGTAGAGGATCTGCAAGCGGAGTTAACAAATTTTACCAGGGATGAAACTCTCAATACAACTCTTGAAACACGACCAGATACGACTAATAATTCGGAATTACAAAATTTATTACTAACTATGCAGAAGCAAATGAAAGAACAGAACGATCGCATCGAGCAAATCCCTGGTGTTCTGCCTATTATCAAAGGAATCGATGTGGATAGGTATTATCAACAACCTTGGAAGCCAAGTGCAGCTCCGTTACCTATACCCAAGAAGTTTAGAATGCCTGATGTTCCCAAATACGATGGAACAACCGACCCACGTGATCACGTGACTGCTTTCAGCACTGGAGTAAAAGACAATGATTTAACGAAAGAGGAAATAGAATCAGTCCTTGTTAAGAAATTCGGGGAAACACTCACGAAAGGAGCCTTAACCTGGTATTCTCTTCTCCCTGAGAACTCTATAGATTCTTTTGCTGAACTTGCAAATTCGTTTATAAAAGCACACTCTGGTGCACAAAAAGTTGAAAAATGAATGGAAGATATATTCAAGATAAAGCAGGGAGACAAGGAATTGCTCCGTGGGTTTGTAGATAGATTCCAACGGGAAAGAATGCAACTACCGAGGGTGCCTGACAACTGGGCAGCCATGGCATTCACAAGTAACTTGAACGAGAAAAGCTCAGAAGCCACGAGGCGACTCAAAGAGAGTCTAAGAGAACTCTCAGCCACGACATGGAATGATGTGTACAACAGGTACATTACTAAACTAAGGATTGAAGAGGATATAATTGCATGATCAAAATGAGGAATACCCCAGAACAAGACACCCAGAATTAGAGAAAAGGTCAGGTCAAAACAGGTATGATCCTTACTTAGGACCATCGGGACGTTACCTACGTCCCAGGTTCAAAAATACAAGACCTTCGAGAAGAGATACAAATTCATCCTCATCTAGATCCAGGAGAGATCGAGATGAACGATCCCGGGGTATTACCCGAATTGGAGACCATAGCTTTAATGTAAGCAGCACTAAGCTCGTCTCAATACTGAGAAGTATGGGGGACAAAGTTAAATTGCCAAAAGAAATGCGTTCTAATCCTAATAGGAGGAACCTCGATCAGTGGTGTGAATTCCACAATGATCACGGCCATAGAACAACAGATTACAAAGTTTTACAAGGTGAAGTAGAACATCTATTAAAACAGGGCTATTTAACAGACTTATTTAGTGATAAAGGTAAACAGTCATATATGAAGAACAGGCAGGAGCCACCAAAACCACCCTCCCCAAAACGGACTGTCAATGTCATACATGGAGGAGAAGAATTAAACGGGATAGTCTGCCAGCTAACATCAAAATTCACGAGCACCCACGAAAAGCGAGTTCGAGAAGAAACGAGGGAAGATCAAATATCTTTTGATGACGCAAATTTTGGTGGATTAATACTTCCACACAATGACGCGCTGGTAATATCCTTACTCATTCATGACACTAACGTTAAAAGGGTGTTGATTGATCCAGGCAGTTCAGTCAATATTATTTTGATGAAAGTCATGGAAGAAATGCTAGTAGAAAACAAAATGATTCCAAAGGTTCGAGCCATATCTGGGTTCGACAATTCAACAGTGATAACTAAAGGTGAGATCGAACTCAATACTTACGCTGAAGGAGTCGTCAAAAATGCAAAGTTCCAAGTCATTAATACAGAAATGGCTTACAACGTCATCCTGGGAAGACCATGGATTCATGACATGAAAGCAGTCCCATCTACTTTACATCAAGTAATAAAATTCCCTTCCAAATGGGGAATAAGGCAAATCAGGGGTGATCAGCAAACCTCGAAGAATATTAATTCAATAACTCTTAACAACAAAAAAGATGCTGAAGAAACAACAAATTGTCAAACAGAGGCTCATCAACAAACAGGTATGGAACAAACTTCTGATCAGCTACGTACCAAAGAAATAGATATTCCAATAGGTACGGAAGAGGATAATGACGAAACAAATCCTGTAATCATCAAGAATGAGCCAGAACATGCGGACATAGACTCCAGACCAGATTTCATTCGTGAACCAGAAGAAGAAGAACATATCAAAACAACTGCTGAAGAACTCGAGGTTGTTCCCATCTCTGAACAAAAGCCCGAAAGGAAACTTTACATTGGCATAAAATTGTTGGAAAGATTAACTCCAGAACAAAAAGGTATGTTAGTCAATTATTTAAAGGCTAATGAGGATTGTTTTGCATGGTCCCATTCGGATATGACATGTATCCCACCAGAAGTGATGACTCACAAATTAAACGAATATCCATCGTTCGTACCTGTTAAACAAAAGAAACGAAAGCAAGGACCTTTTAAAAATCAAGTGATCGATGAAGAAGTCCAAAATCTTTTAAATATAGGTTCGATACGGGAGGTAAAGTATCCTGACTGGCTAGCTAACACAATAGTAGTACCTAAAAAGAACGGCAAATGGCAGGTATGTATCGATTATACTGATTTAAATAAAGCATGTCCTAAAGATTCATTTCCCTTACCACATATAGATCAAATGATCGATGTAACCGCAGGTCATGAATTGTTAAGCTTTTTAGATGCATATTCTGGTTATAACCAAATCAAAAGGGACCCCTTGGATGAAGAAAAGACTTCCTTCATTACTAACCGGGGGACCTATTGTTATAATGTAATGCCTTTTGGGTAAAAGAATGCAGGTGCCACTTATCAAAGGTTAGTGACAAAAATGTTCCAAGAACATTTGCGCAAAACAATGGAGGTTTACATCGATGATATGCTTGTAAAATCAACACAAGTAGTAGATCATCTACAACATCTCTCTATCACTTTTGATATCTTACGCA
>ML245252.1:0-31923 GCA_005239495.1 Nicotiana undulata
TCCGCATTGATGATATGCGATCGCATTCATGCGTCGCATTTGCATTGTGGCTTCAGGTATCAGATAGAGCTGCGATTCATATGCGGTTCGCATTTGGGATATGCGGTCGCATATTTGGCCGCATTTCACTCCTTAATTTTGACTCAACTTTTTGTTGCGGTATGCGACCCCTCGGCTTGAAATGCGATTCGCATTTGACCGTTTTCCTTCTCTTTTCTCTTCTTTAACTCCCTTTTGCATGGTCTTGAGTGTTTACACCTTGTGTACTGCAAAATACCAAAATTCTATAATTAATAAGAGTAAATGCTCTTGAAACGAGTCATAGTCTAAGCAATATGGTATTAAATGTGCCGAAATTCTCCGGCGCATCAGGAATTTAGGCACCTAACTACATACTCGACTATGTCTTTCATCATCCGTCGCCACCAATAGAGCTGCCTCAGGTCCCAATACATCTTCGTAGCACTTGGATGAATGGAATACCGTGAACTATGTGCCTCCTCTAGAATCCTCTTTCTTAAGCCATCAACATTGGGAACACATAGGCGACCCTGAAGTCGCAGAACACCATCCTTGCCAATAGAAACCTACTTGGCACCACCCTGTAGTACCGTCTCTCTAAGTACTTCCAAATGCGTATCATTAAACTGCCAAGCCTTGATATGCCCCGATAATGAAGACTGAGCAACAACACATGCCAGAACTCAGCTGGGCTCTGAAACGTCCAGCCTCACATGTCTGTTAGCCAAGGACTAAATGTCCAAAGCTAGTGGCCTCTGCTCCGCTAATATGAATGCCAAGCTACCTATGCTCTATGCCTTCCTACTTAAGGCATCCGCAACCACATTTGCCTTGCCCGGATGATAAAGAATGGTGATGTCATAATCCTTCAGTAACTCAAGCCATCTACGCTGCCTCAAATTAAGATCCCTTTGCTTGAACAAGTGCTGCAAACTACGATGGTCGGTATAAACCTCACAAGACACCGTATATAAGTAATGCCTCCAAATTTTAAGAGCATGAACAATTGCGGCCAACTCCAAATCATGCACATGGTAATTCATCTCATGGGACTTCAACTAACGGGAAACATATGCAATAACTCGTCCCTCCTTCATCAATACAATCCCAAGCCACCGCATGAAGCGTCGCAATAAACTGTATATATCCCCGAACCAGAAGGCAACACTAGAACTGATGTTGTGGTCAAAGTTGTCTTGAGCTTCTGAAAGCTCGCCTCACACTCCTCAGACCATCGAAACGGAGCACCCTTCTAGGTTAATCTTGTCAAAGGTGCTTCAACAGATGAGAAGCTCTCCACAAACCGGCAATAATAACCTGCTAACCCCAAGAAGTTGCTGATCTCGGTCGCTGAAGTGGGACGAGGACAACTCTGAACTAACTCAATCTTCTTGGGATCCCCCTTAATACCCTATCCTGATACAACATTCCCCAAGAACTCCACAGAATCCAACCAAAGCTCACACTTTGATAACTTGCATACAACTTCTGTTCCTTCTAAGTCTGGATCACTACCCTCAAATGTGGCTCGTGCTCCCCCAGGGTACATGAGTAAATCAAGATGTCATCAATAAAGATGATTACAAAGGAATCGATATAAGTCCTGAACACTCTGTTCATCAAGTCCATGAATTCCGCTGAGGCATAAGTCAAGCCAAAGGACATCACTAGAAACTCATAATGACCATATCTAGCACGGAATGCAGTCTTCAGTATCTGAGTCCCGAATCTTCAGCTGATGGTACCCCGATATCAAGTTAATCTTAGAAAAAACCCTAGCACCCTGTAACTAGTCAAACAAATCATCGATGCGCGATGATAAGTACTTTTTCTTGATGGTAACTTTGTTCAACTGGCGGTAGTCAACGCACATCCGCATGGTCCTATCTTTATTCTTCACAAATAATATTGGTGCACCCTAAGGTGATACACTCGGTCTGATAAATCCATTTGCTAGCAAATCCTCAAGTTGTTCTTTCAACTCCTTCAATTCTTTCGGAGACATATGATATGGTGGAATAGATATAGGCTGGGTGCCTTGAGCCAAGTCAATGCAAAAATCAATATCATGATCTGGCGGCATGCCTAGAAGGTTAGAAGGAAACACATCGCCGAACTACCAGACTACTGGCAGTGAATCAATCATCAGAGACTCTGCGGTAGTGTCCCGGACATAGGCTAGATAAGCCAGACAAGCCTTCTAGACCATATGTCGAGCCTTCAGAAAAGAGATAACCCAACTGGATGTACTGACAGATGAACCCACCCTTCCTCTCCAACCTCGGCAACTCTGGCATCGCTAAAGTAACAATCTTGGCATGGCAATCAAGGATGGAGTGATATGGAGATAACCAATCCATGCCCAGGATGACCTCAAAGTTGGTCATATCAAGTAACAGAAGGTCTGCTATCGTATCGTAACCACAGAATGTGACCACACAAGACCGATAGATCTGATCCAAAACCACTGAATCTCCCACAGGAGTGGACACATAAACATGAGTACCCAAGGACTTTCGAGGAATACCCATGGAATGAGTAAATACAGACGACACATATGAATAGGTAGACCCTCGATCAAATAATAATGAAGCATCCCTACCGCATACTGAAATAATACCTGTGATCACGGCATCTGAGGCCACTACATCTGGTGTAGCCGGGAAAGCATATAATCTAGATGAAGTGTCGGCTGGTTGGCCTCCGCCTGATTGTACAATAGTTGGCTGACCTCCCCCTGTCTGGCCTCCACCTCTAGGACGACCCCTACCAACCTGTGCCCCGCCTCTAGGCGGCCAGGTGACTGGTGCTGAAATCATGGGCCGCTGCCCCTGCTGTACTACCTTGCCCCGAAGCCTGGGATATGATCTCTTAATGTGACTCGGATCACCACACTCGTAACAATCTCTCGGCACCATAGATTGTTGCTCCGAAGTTTGACCTTGGTGACCTGAATACCCACTAGAAGGAACCTGGATGGCTGGTGGGCGGTATGAACTCTCTGGGATGGCACTGAAATAGGGCCTCACTAGAGCACCTCGAGGGGGTGGTGGTGCTGAATATGTGGGTCTGTTAGGCTGACCCTTCCCAGGCTGACCCCTGCCTCCAGCTGGGGCACTTCTAGACTCTCTAAAGTATCGGGTCCTCTTGTCTTGCTGCATCTGCTCTCTACCCCTCTGGTGGTAGCCCTCAATCCTCCGGGCAATCTCCACCACTAGCTAGTAACCTGTTCACATCTCAACCTCCCGGGCCATGCTAGACCGAATAGTGGGGTGCAACCTTGCAACAAATCTCCACGCTCTCTCTGTATCGGTAGGAAGTATCATTAGTTCATGGCGAGACAACTCATAGAATCTCGCCTCATAATCGGTCACTAACATCTGACCTTGCTCAAGCTGCTCGAACTGACCTCACAACTCTTCCCTCTAAGAGGGTGGAATATACCTATCCAAGAAAAGCAGAGTAAATTGGTCCCAAGTCATTGGAGGAGCATCTGCTGGTCTGGCAAGAAGATAAGACTTCCAGCATATACGGGCCCTACCCTCTAACTGAAAGTTAGTGAATTCCACTCCATGAGACTCCAATATGCTCATATTGTGCAGTCTGTCCCTACACCTATCGATAAAGTCCTGGGGATATTCATGTCGTTCACCCCCAAATATCGGAGGGTGAATCCTAGTCCACCTGTCTTATATCTTCTGCGGCTCGCTGGCCATAGCTAGTCTAGGGTCGGGTGCATGCTACTGGCTGGGCTCCGACCATGGGTAGTATGCCCGGGGTCTGATATACTGCGGCTGCGTGCCCATGATCCTGAGCAGTAGGGGTCTGTGCTCCCCATCCTGCCTGAGATGTAGCTGGATCCGCTGGAAATAAACTAGCCTAAGTCATAGTATCCATAAACCGCATCATACAACCCATGACCTCCTAAAAGCCCGGTGCTATCATGAAGTTTACCGGGGTTGGCTGTGCGGTAGTCACCTCTCCCTTCTCCTCAATAACAGGATCCTCCACTAGATCCACTAGTGGTGATACTGGAGTAACTCTGGGATTCCCTTTCCCCCTACCTCGGGCCGGTGCGCTCCCCCGGCCTTTGCCTCAGCTTCTAGAAATAGGAGGAGCGGCTCCTCCCGGTCTGGATTGTCGGTCGTACGCTTCCACACCATATGTGAGAGAATAGAAGGAAGAAACTTAGTATACCATCAACTGCATGATAGTGGATGAATAAAGAGTAGTTTCCTAACATCATATAGCCTCTCAAAGATAAGTACATACGTCTCTGCACCAATCCACAAGACTCTATCAGACCTGCCCATAACTTGTGAGACCTACGTTAACCTAGTGCTCTGATACTATGTTGTCACGACCCAATTTCGTATTAGGCCGTGATGGCGCCCAACACCATTGTTAGGCAAGCCAACACTGAATATCCAAGAACAGTTTGGATAGGGCAGGCCGCTAAGTGAATAACACCCTACGCTAACTGAAAATATTTGTAACATTTACTAACGTAACATGATTTAGGAGGAACAATAAATGGAACTGAAATAATTAAAAACAATCTCAAAACAACTAAGTCTACCAACGTGTGTTCCAAGACCTAATATCACAAGTAAATGTGCAAACTAGTAGAATATACAAAACCATATACTAGCCTACTGTCTAGAAGGAAATAGACAGAAAAATAAAATATAAAGAAGAATCCATCTGCAGCAGAACGGCTCAAAAGGAGCAGCTCACCGGTAGTCTCGAACTGGGGAAAGTCGAACTAAGCGTCTAGCTGGTGACCAGAGGCACTCGCCTTAAATAATGTCCAATCAAGTACAGAAGCATAGCATGAGTACATACACATATGTACCTAGTAAATATCTAGTCTAACCTAGAAGAAGTAGTGATGAGGGGTCGACTTCGACACATACTAGGGCCAACAATATAATAATGTAAAGATTCTAAATAAGCATATCATGTAGAAATAATAATAACTTAGAATGTGAAACAATTGAACGACTTTTTCATCAACTTGAAGAATCCGAACACTTCCTTTATTTATACAAATGTCCTCCAAAATAGTAAATTTACACAAATTAATAAAAGGGATTCCAGTACTATTATAACACATAAATTTCACCGAGGATGTTCGGCCCAATCCAACATAAAATGTAAACTTTGCATTGTCGAGGGTCCAACGGCGCGAACCATAGATGCATCTATTACCCCGCTCGTGAATCATCCATGCGACGTGGTAAAACATAAATTTGAAGAATTACCCCGCTCGCGAATCATTCATGCGATGCGGTCAAATATAAATGTAGAGGATTACTCTGCTCGCGAATCATACTTGCGACGCGGTTACACATAGATTTCTTAGATTATTTTAGTATTCTTCCATTCTTTTCAAAATACAAAGCTCTAATGAAAGCCTTTAAGGTTTCGATTTTTATAAAAATTTCAACTTCCTCCCAAAACGTTTAGCAACAAATAAATTCCACTACTTCACAAGGCAAACATAAACATAAATCGGTAAATATATCAACAAGGCATGATGTAGGCCTAAACTACCCAGACATTTGCATAGTTAGTAGCTACGTACGGACTCTCATCACCTAGTGCGTACGTAGCCCCCACATATAATCATATGTCAATTAAATTCACCTATGGATAAATTTCTCTTTTACAAGGTTAGAAAAGAGACTTACCTCGTCTCAAAGCTTACTTCTCACTTCAAGAATGCTCTCAAACCTCCAAACTTGATGCCAAACGACTCAAAACTAGTCAAACATTACATAAACTAATCAATATATGCTCAAAAGTTCATAATTTCACCATTTAAGTGATATCCCAACCTAATTTGAAAGATTCCTAAAATTCACCCCCTGGTCCACATGCTCGGATTTCAGAAATTTTCAAAGAAAGTTGTTATCCATAACCTAAGAAACATAAATATATAATATTTCACTAAGTTCCATAGCTATTTTCATGGTAAAAGTCCATTTTTATCAAAACCATAGGTTTTTCTCTAAAACCATGATTTTCATTAATTTACATGTTAAGATCTACCCATAAACTATGTATTAAACTCAAATTAGGTAGAATTTACTTACCTCACAAGGCTAGGTTGAAATCCCCTTCTCAAGAGCTCTCAAATCGCCCAGAGTTGAAATAAATGACTCGATAAATGCCTAAGTCTCGCTTTTTTAAAAGAACCCCACTGCCTTCAATTCTTTTGCACCTACGAGAAAATCATCGCAGGTGCGCATTCTCCCCTATTGGCCAAGTACTACATATGCGGGCTCAAAAGACCGCACCTGCGCACAGGCTCGCACCTTAGACTACTGGCCTCACACCTGCAGTCTTGCAGGTGCGCTAAATCATCCGCACCTGCGGTACCTGAGCTGTTCTCTCACTTTCGCTTTTGCGGATCATGGATTGCACCTGCGATCTCGCACCTGTGGCTTCCCAACCGCTGGTGCGGTCGCACTAGGACTGGTGCACCATCAGCTCTTTTGAGCTTTGAACTCGACTCGCACAATGTCCCAATGGTATCTGGGGGGCCCGAGGCCCCGTCCCAACTGCCCAATAAGTTTGAAATCATAAGACGGACTCGCTTGAACTCTCGGAACGCCCGAAACAACATTAAAACTAAGAATCCCCATCCAAAACCAATGAATCAAACTTAAGAACTTCAAGTTCCTCATTTCACTTCCAATGCACCGAAATGTACTGAAACTGCTCGGAATGACACCAAATTTTGCGTGCAAGTATTAAATGACAATACAGAACTATTTCCGGTCTCGTATTTCTTGGGCATCAATATCACCAAAACGCGTCCCAAACCAAATTTAAAGATTTTCTAAAACCTTTAAGGACCAACTTTCACTATTAGGCGCCAAAACGCTCTCGGGTCATCCGAAACCCGCTCCGAGCATGCTCCCAAGTCCAAAATCATCATACAAACCTATTGGAACTGTCAAATCCCGATTCCGAGGTCGTTTACTCAAAATGTTGACCGAAG
This sequence comes from Nicotiana undulata, assembly GCA_005239495.1. Classification (NCBI taxonomy): domain Eukaryota; kingdom Viridiplantae; phylum Streptophyta; class Magnoliopsida; order Solanales; family Solanaceae; genus Nicotiana; species Nicotiana undulata. The sequence continues at coordinate 7,031 of ML245252.1, forward strand.
TAAAACTTTGCCTTTTTGGCCAACCTTAAGGAACCAAGTGTTTCGATTTTGCTCCAAACACTCCAAATCCCCAAACCAATCATCCCCGCAAGTCATAAATCAGTAAAAGAAAGTACGGGAAGCCTTATTTAGGGAAACGGAGTTTAGAAAGAAAAATGACCGGTTGGGTCGTTATAGTACCATTAATGTTGAGGATGTTAAATCTTGTGATAATCTTGCAGATCCATTGACTAAGGCCTTGGCAACAGAAAGGGTCTGGAGTACATCGAGGGGGATGAGATTGAATCCCATAAACTCATAAGTCATATATGAGGAAACCTAACATGGGGACTAGAGATCCTATAACCAGGTTCAATGGGAATAACGAATCATATGATGGCTTGGTTTGAAATGCACTATTTTTATTATTGTTTCATCCTTATGGTGTGAGTGCATTTATCCTGTAACGATTTGCGAGGTTGAGTTTTTTTATTAACTCTTAATGAAAATTTGTAGCTCGTATGTGTGGGGTGTTAGAGCTACAGTAGAGCACCCTTGACATATTTCACATGTGTGAGTGTGGAAGTAGGTCGCTTCCTATGAGAATTGGGCTTATTCTAAAAAACATTCATGGAAACCGGGATAGCACAAGGCCGTAATGTGCCGGCTAATAAAGTTCATATCAACACCTTGATTATTATGTCTAAGCAGTGGTACTTTATTTCCCTAAAGCAGTCGTAGTTCAAGTCCGAGACCACTACTAACTCTGGAGTAGAGATTGACATTTTACTAAGTGGAGGTTCAATGCAGAGCACACCTTCATTGCATAATAGTCTCCCTTAAACTGGTAAACTCTCTTATTTTAATATTAAAATGAGTGAGGAAATGTTGGTGTTAGTGCATTTTAATATTAAAATTATAATATTAAAGTGCATTATTTCTTGTGAGATAGTGGTTATAAATTGGCAAGAAAGGATTATTATTTTGATGTAACTCTTGAAACCACTAGTGTCATGATCTACCACTATTACCCACTAAAGATTAAATCTTGTAACCACCCACCCATGTTCTACACCTATAAATAGTGGTGTTTCTTCCTTGTGTTTTAGATTAAAAAAATATGGTAGTGAGAATGAGAAAAGTGTTATGGTGTACATGAAAAATGTGTGGTTGGTATTGTGAAAATGAGAGTTAAGAGAAGGAGAAACATCTTGGTCTCCAACTTATTCTCTACAAAAGAGTATTATTTATGTTGAAGTTTCGTGTATATTTTGGTGGAGCTTTGGACTCAACAACTTGTTCAGAGTTTGTTCGAGTCATACGACGTTGTCGGGCTGTTGTATCCTGGAGGGGACTGTTGATACCCAATATTTCCCAAAAATATTTTAAAATTACATATATACCTTCAAAATCATGCATTAATAGTAATTGGTATTTTTCCATAATTTTCCCATAGTTTTATTAATTTATCCAATATTTATTTCCAATGGATAGTTATAAAATTGCATCACAAATGATTTCAAAAACATTTCTTAATTTAATTTATCGTTTATGGTCCTAATAAGACCAAATTATTTCATAATTAGCCAAATTGGCATCGTTTGGCTATAATTGCAATAACTTTGCAATTATAGCCCAAGCATATGATTTTATACTATTTTTTAGCAAAAATTAGTCATTTTTATTTTAAAATACTAAATAATCATTTTTAAACTATTTTCTATGCATGAAATTCATTTTTTATAGTTATCAACATAAATTATTTTTAATTAATTTAAATTGGGTATTTAACAAATAGCCTAATCTATTTCAATTTCAGCCTAAATTAAACCATCCCCAAACCCCAATTAAATCAGCCCAATACCCTAAAGCCCAACTCCTAAATCTACCCGGCCCAAACCTGATTAAATCTTGGCCGTTGATCAATTTTGATCAACGGTCAAGATTCACCCCTTCCTTAATTAACCTAAAAGACCTACCCCCATTCTCTCATCACTCTCCGCCATCACCTCCCCCCCCCCCCCCCCCCCCCCCCCCCCCCGTCTCTCTCAAGCTCTCTGCCTAATCATGGCTCCTGCTCACCGGTATCAACAGTGGTTCCACCACCACCCCTAGCCTCTATGGCTCCCTCTCCATGGCCGGTTTCTTGCATTCCTGAGGTCCTCAAGGGACCAGTTGGCTGTTCACTCACACCTATGGCCTGTCTTTGCCGTCTCCTGCGACCTTGGCCCATCTGAGTAAGATCTTTCTATTTTTTCGGCTAGATCTATGGCTTCTAAAATTGAGTCTCTCTATCTCTGGGTTGTTCTTCTCTGAAAACCTAATTTTATCTCTTGACCCTTTAGATCTGTAACGGATCTGAGTGTATTTTGAGTTATTTTACTGTTTTCCCTAAAGAATCTTTCTGATTTTTCAAACGTCTCTTCATCTTCATAACTAGGGTTTCATAACCACTTTTCGAAACGACTTTTCCTTTGATTTTAAGTGTTATTTTATAATCTTTATTGTGTTTAAATAATTTATTTAGGTTTTCCCCTTTTACCTGATTTACTATGTTAAAAACTCCTAATTTCTTGGCTTAGCTTTGGGTTCTGAGACTGTCTTCGTTTATTTGTTCGTTTGATTTGTATGTATGCCCGTTTCTCAAAAACAAGTTCTGAATTTTTTGAGATTTCTACTCGTTATGTTCATTAGGGTTTTTGAGTTTGCTTCTCCCGCCTAAATTATGTTTATTTTGCTATTGACAGAGATTTGTGGTAATTTCCTTTAATTAATACTGCCTTTTATTCAAAATCCTGATTTTCTGTGATTAATACCTTTTATTGATTTCCTGTGATGATATCTTTTACTGATTTCCGACCTCTAAGTTATTTTCTTGCCTTATTTTATGGATGACTATACTGTTAATTGATTCTTATGTTATTTCCCTAATTAGAACCTTATGTACCTAGCCTTAATTATTGTTTTATACTTGCACTGTTTGAACTATTTCCTTATATGTCATGCTCCAGTTACACATTGATTTCTTTCCTTATTTGTTACACGTTCTTACAGTTTGAAATAACTCTTTTAATTAAGGGAGTACTTTCACTGATTTTACTCTAGCTGATTCTGAGTTCCATAATTACTGTACAATTGTGATTCTTACCTTATTTTACCTCAAACTATTATATATACTCTCCTTTTTACACCAACACACAGACGAACACATTAGTTCAAACTCTCTCTCACACTCAAAAATTTTCTGCTCTCTTTCTTTATTACTTGCTATTGTTCTGAATTAGCCGGCTGCAAGCTAAGGCTAATCATTGTGCTCTCATATTCTTCACTTTGTGTTTACTATCTCTTTACTGGTATGTTCTGATTTTCAATTCAAGTTCCAAAACCAATATGTTTCTTTTACTGCTTCAGTTCATCATGTTTCTAATATGTTTCTATCTATTGTTTTTTTGTTCAACATGTAAGTGACCTCTTTGCATCATTGCTTCATCTAGTATGCTAATTATGTCTTACCTCTATAGGGTCAGCATGTTTTTATGAACCTGCAATCTGTCTTAATATGAATCTACTCTGTTTTAATGCTTGTGTAATAGTTGCCTAGTTCTGGTATGCACCTATTGATTTGTTACCTTGATGCTATGCTCAATCATGTTTAGTATGAAATCCTATACTATGTTGTCTCCCAACCCCATGAATCCCCTAGAGTACTTCTGATTCTCTAACTATGTTCTAATTAGCACTCCTGAATCCATGTATTACTATTTTCACTAATTGCAAAGGACTTGAGTCTCTTATGTGTTCACCAAACATGCTCTACTTGTCCCTAATCCCTAATTATCCTTGTGTGAAGGTTTGTTCTGTGAGTGTTGCTAAACCTGTTTTGGCTCTATGTTTGATCTGTTGTTTGTTTGAGTACACAACTCTTGTAAACAAAACTGTTTTACTGAACAACCCTCTCTTATTTTATAAAACAATTTCAACTGAGTCGCTTTCAATACTGTTTTCCTATTAAACCTTCTCAAAACTGTGTCAAGCACTCTCACTCTACTCTTAAGTCTTTAAGTTTTTCCCCTCCATTGTGTGACTACTTTGGGATTCCTGTGAGATCCCTCTGCACTCTGATGCACTGGGGTTGGCTCTTCCACACTGCCCTTACTCAATTCTGGTCATGAAATCTGGGTGTGAGCACTGCCCAGGATCCTTGAGATCTTTAGGGAACTCCTACACATCCGGACATGAGAAAGGCTATAAGAACACTTGGGCATTTGAGGTTATGAAAATCTGGGCGTGCTTCAGGCTCCCTATAGTATAACTTCTTCTTTTCCTTTATCTATTTATGTAATTTATTCAGTTGGTCTATAATAATTATTTGTAAACGAATATTGGGGCATTTGTAATTATTTGTAGAAGAAATCATGCCTTAGGTTTTATATTCCCTATATCTGCATTAGAATCCATGTTTAGGACCAGGATATTCATTCAACCATGCTGAACATGCATTAGAAATCATGTCTTTAGGGTTTTCTTGTTTGCCGCTTCAGCATCTCAATCTACGTTTGCCTGCCGCTTAGAAATCATGTTCTTAGGATAACCAGTGTAAACTGTCGTTACATAAATCATGCTTAACAACTCTTCAACTCTTTGTGCATTTAGAGATCATACCTTTAGGAATCATGTCTTAACCATTTTGCATTTATATGTGCATATTAGATACCATGCTTTAAGATCTCGTTTAATACGCCTAGTTTAAACTACTAATTCATGAAAGAGGTGTAAAACAATATCACATATGATTATCCTATTTTAAATAAAAACTGGTAATAATCCCTGTATTTTTGTAACACCTAGAACAACATGTTTTTAGGCAAAAATAACTTCTAAATTGTTTGATGATTCTGGTAACTCTTATGCATGATCCCACGCCTAGGCAAGCCTTAGGTAATCAACCTCTATAAACTGAATACTATCTTCTTTTGTGTTTACTGCTTAATGACTCACAATTTTAAAATTTAGTAGGCAAACTGATTAGGCCCCTGCTTCTGAGTTTATAAAATAAAGTTGCATATCTTATGTGTTTTGATATTCATTTAGACATCATGCCTTAGGATCCTGTCTAATAAGAACCGCTCTTGTTTGTGTTTGAGACGTGCTGCTTATGTGCATTATTTTTGGAGGTAAACATGGGCCTCATAACTGCTTTCCTGCCTTTATCTGTTAAATCCTATTTGTTCTTGTCTGTCGACTAGAATTTTCTCCTTTAAAAAACCATAGGGGTTTATCTAGAACTGCCCATATTAGAGGTCCTAAATTCCTTCAGGACCATTAAGAAGGGGCGGGTAAAAACACGCTTAGCGTTTATTAAATAAACTCGCTCAATAACCTCTAAGGGGTGGGGTAAATGGTAGATATGGATATGATGACTAGTGCGCTAATGCCACATGTAGCCCCTCATTGAGGAGTGATTACCGAGCATTGCATTGATGTGATCCTATAGGATAAACAACTTAGGAACCCCTTATCCCTTTAACTATGTGAGACCATAAACCTTTTTTTTATAAGAAAACCTTATTACATATGTGGGCTTAGACTACGAACCTTTTCAAATCACTATTTGTTTACTTATTTATATGACTGTCTAATTTGCTACTTGTTTAAATTCACAAAGCTTGTTTTGTCGGGAACCGCAATTGTGGACTTTTAGGGGTGCCTAACACCTTCCACTTGAAGTAATTTCAAGCCCTTACCCAATCTCTGGTTATTCAAATCTGTGTTGTAAATGACCCTTAGTAGGTTCCCTAACGCACCTTAATTCGTTAGGTGGCGACTCTTCAATTCCTTACATATACCTTTCCCAAAAGGAAACGAGTTGTCCCAAATAATGTCGAAAACCCTGACCGATCCGAAAAAGGAGGAAAAAGGGGGGCGCGACAGCATGTCGACTCTGCTGAGGATTTTTAGGCTTTTACCATTTCAAACTACTTTGTGAATTTGTATCATTGCTTTGTTAATACCTGCACCCTTTCCCTTTCCCCTTATGTGAAATTTAATTGTCTATTTCTTCCAAGTATTTATCTTTCCAAGAACAAGACTAACATGTTTCTTTGTTTCCCTTTGTAACCGCTTTAAATTATAATCGATGTATTTACCGCTTTCATAACGTGAAATACATGACAACATGCTTTTATTGCTTATTTATTGTTGCATAATCATTCTCAACATCATGTTCCACTCGTGCCTATACAAATCCTATATCAACGCTTGATGAGTGGTTGCACTCTTCCTATTTTATATCACCCCTAAATTCGGAAAGGCTTATTTTCGGTAAAACCAGTCGATCAACAGTGCAGTTGATGGTTTCGTGCCTTCCCCCATGAGTTGTCCGCTCAAGGGTACTAATATAAAACCCCATAGAAACCTTGCTCTGTTATACTGTGCATGCATCATAGTCAAACCTAGTTGGGTTAATGTGTTGTCCACACAATAACCCTTTAAGACAGCCTTGTCCAAAGTCCACCGGGGTTTCCATAATCCCAATAGACGCAATCACGTTCTGTGCATTTATTTGGAGAACTAAATTCTTGTATGCTAATCATAAGTGTTTAAATAGTTTAGTCTGGCGAGGGTAAGGGCCTAACTATTTTTGTCTTGCAGAAAATGAGGCATGAGGTCCCCAGATTCTGTATGGTTAGAAACATCCCTCCCATGCTCCTGAACTGGTGGGAGGATCTTTCCTCCAGTGATAAGAAACACGTCAAGAAATACCTGGGCAATCTACCCTCACTTCTGTACATCCAATCCAACAACATGTTGATCGAGGCTGCAACCTTATTTTGGGATAGGGAAAGAGCCGTATTTCGCTTTGGGAGTATTGAGATGACACCACTGTTAGAAGAGATATGAGGACTTGCTGGGTTAGTTTGGGAGACCCCTAGGTTGTTGGTACCCGAAAACCGCACGGGCAGAGGTTTCCTGAAAATGATGGGGTTGAAAAAGAATGTTGAGTTTGAGTGTCTGAAACAGTCATACATACACTTCGAGTATTTATATGAAAGATACGGTCATAGCAAGTCGTATCGTACCTATCATGATGAGTTCGCCATCACTTCTATGGGTCATATCCACCGTAGGGTATTTGTATTCATTGCTTGATTTCTGGGGTTGATCATGTTTCCTACAAAGAAGGAAAGGATTCACACTAGGCTAGCCATGGTAACCAAGGCCTTGATGGAGGGGATTGACGGGAAAGCCTTCAGCATTGTCCCGATGATCATATCGGACATTTACCGAGCCTTGGAACGCTGTCAAAAAGGAGCTAAGCATTTTGAGGGTTGCAACTTGTTGCTGCAACTGTGGCTCTTAGAACACCTCCAAAAGGATTAGTACCGTGAAGAATTTTCGCGAAGGGCATGGAACGATCATATTGCTTTCCACCACCCCAAGCGGATGACATATATACCCGACAGATTTGCTCAGCCAGAGACTGCCAAGGAAAGGGTAGAATCCTTTGATAACCTAACTGAGGAGCAGGTACAATGGATGTTCGAGTTGTTTCCAACGGACGAATTCATCATCAGGTCCAGGGATGCACCACACCTAGTGCTGATCGGGTTGAGAGGTATATATCCTTACATTACTCTCCGGGTCATGAGACAAGCAGGCAGGAAGCAAGTTGTGCCAAGGGTCGACAAGATGAGCCATTTCCGAGCTGACTTCCACGATGATGATGTTCTTTACAAATGTCGAGCCCAACACATGTGGCACTGCAAGATCATAATGGAGAAGAACATCATTGAACCAGACAGGTACCACGCAGGATGTGCACCCCTCTATCCGGCGTGGTTAGAAGATAACTTGGATGGGTTAGTAAGGTCAGGAATCAGTGGAGGCCACAGAATCATAGACGAGAATGCCGAGACTCAGGTCAAGTATAATCGTCTACGCAAAAGGATCCACGACTATGAGAACGAGCATCCGGAGATACATGAAACCAACAAAAGGTTGATCGAAAAATGGAAAGACATGGCCATCTGTTCCAACAAGAAGCTGGAATACTTGGAGCGAGGCATAGTAGAGCTGGAAGGTAAGATCATTAAGAGGGTCGAAGACTGCCAAAAAGCCGAGGGAAATGAAGAAGGACACTTGGCCAGAGCGTACCTGCTGCTGGGACTGCGTGAGCTAGGGAATTTGTTCGATGGGATCAAGGATGCCGAGTCTGGGGAAGGTCCTTCTGGGACCAAATAGGATATGTTTTCTTTTTTTCTTTTATCAATGTAATAAGGCCAATGGCCGTTAGTGATTTTTTTTCTTGCGTATTATTTTAGTGTCAATTTGGATTCGTCTATTTATATTAATGAAATGAGGCATTTTTGCATCTAAGTTCTCCAAATCAACTTGTCGCTAGGCCTACCTCGGGCACAATGAGGCGCCCAAATTAGGACACATTTTATACTCCTGCAATATGTGTTTAAATACTGAAATATTTTCTCATGATCCTCACTGACTTGGCTACCTTTTTGTTTTTGCTTTTGTTTTCTTTCTTTTGATTATTCCCCTCCCCGAAGGTTAGTTCGTGCATTCTGGCATCATCATCATATCATACAAGATCCAGGGGCCCTCCACCTTCTCCTCCTCTTAGTCCACCTAAGGGAAAAAGTAAAGGCAAAGGAAAAATGGAATAGTTGAGCAATATCAGAAAGAAAAACACAGTAACAGTTGAACGAACAGAAGCTTCTGACAACCAAGGTAGTCAGGTTCAGTATGATGCTATGTCACAACTTGAGCAGAGGTTGTCGAAGCTCCAAGGGGAGCTTGAACATGTCCGGAATTTGGAAAATCTATCCTTCTGACTTAGTGTATCTGATGTCAATCATCCAAATACCCAACAAAACCCTCCCGCAACTCACCACCATACAACTCCACCAAAAAATCCAACTATTCCACCACAATGCAACACTTGCCACACTCCGAGAAACACTCAAATAATCGTCCTTGAACCACAAAACTCCACAAATGAAATGCCTAGGCACCAGGCCATCATAACAACCCCATTTACGTGGAGACTCTACCTCACTCCACCCAACCCATTTCTTACACACCCGAATCTAGTGAGAAGGATATGCTTATTAAGAACTTGGCTGAAGAACTTAAGAAACTGCCTAGCCGAGTCCAAGGTGTTGAAGGAAGTAAGGGAGTTGAAGGGTTGAACTATGAAGATATCTGTATACAGCCCGATGTTGAACTACCAGAGGGTTACAAACCTCCTAAGTTCGAGATGTTCGACGGCACAGATGATCCTAGGGTCCATCTGAGGACCTACTGTGATAAATTGGTTGGAGTGGGAAGAGATGAGAAAATTCGTATGAAGTTATTCATGAGGAGCTTCGCGGGAGATGCTTTGTCTTGGTACATCAACCAAGACCCCAAGAAGTGGTCCAATTAGGTGAACATGGCATCAGACTTCATGGACCGGTTCAGGTTCAATACGGAGATTGCTCCAGACGTGTTTTATATTCAAAATCTTAAGAAGAATCCCACAGAAACTTTTCGCGAGTATGCTACTCGTTGGAGGTCTAAAGCAGCTAACGTCAAGTCTGCCCTAGACGAAGAACAAACAAACAAATTCTTTGTCCGGGCACAAGACCCGCAGTATTATGAGTGGTTGATGGTGATTGAAAACCACAAATTCTCTGACATAATAAAGTTAGGTGAGAGAATTGAAGAAGGGATTAAGAGCGGAATTTTTACTAATTTTGAAGCACTACAAGCTACGAACAAGGCGCTGCAGTCTGGCGGAATATCCAAGAAGAAAGACGTGGGAGCCGTAGTGGTTTCACAGGGACCCAAATCCCCATTGACATATCGAACCCCTCTACTCACATACCAAACACCCCCGCCTACATATCAGTCAGCACCTCCACCAACATATCAGCCATCTCCCCCACCTACTTATCAACCCACATCTCCCAAATATTCCCAACCAGCCCCTGATTATCATGCATACAACTCTCAACCATCTCACTTCTAGTCACCCCCTACTCGTCAATATTTCCAAGACCTCGACCCAATTTTGACCGTAGGCAACCCAAGCAATATATTGCTATTGCTGAGTCTATTGACCATCTGTACGAAAGATTAAAAGTTTTTGGCTATGTTACTCCTATCCCTGCTGTGACCCCTAAAAATCCCTCCCAGCGGGTCAATCCAAATAAAACTTGTGCATACCATTCCTGCATGAAGGGACATACAATTGATGAATGCCGCTCACTAAAAGATAAGATTCAGTATCTGATTAATAATAAGATCATTCAAGCAAAGGAAGATACTCCCAATGTACGCAACAATCCGCTCCCAGACCATAGGGGTGGAAGCATCAATATGATAGAGATAGAGGAAGAATGGGACCCAGAGGGGTTGATCGGGTTGATCATAGAAGGTTATGATCCAAAGAAGCCAGTAGTCACACTTAATCCTATCATAGTCCAGATTCAGCCATCAGGAGATGTCGAGGAAGTTGCGTTAGTCCCATTTGGGTTTTAAGCAACACCACCCGCAGATGCACATGTGCCGTTTGAGGTCAAAGTAATGCCACCTGCCACTTTCCATGTTCTTTTTTAGGAAAAGGTAGCTACAGGGATAACAGTGACAGTGTCAACTACGCCTCATTTCAACACTAATGTTGTACCTTGGGATTACGTGGTTGAGGCTAGAAGGAGAACTAAAACCAAGATAGAAGAAGTTGTTGTTGCACAGGGAATGACTAGGATCGGTAGGGTCTATACACCTGACCACTTGGCAGAGTCTAGCAAACAGGCTTCATACAGACCACCCATCATTGAGACAGACCCAGATGATCATTGGAGGAAGGTGCAGGCCAAAGAATACTCAGTAATCGATCAGTTGAACAAAACTCCGGCCTAGATATCCATTCTGTCATTGCTGCAGAATTCGGAGATGCACGGGAATGCCTTGATAAGAGTGTTAAGCGAAGCATATGTGCCTAATAACATCACCAGTGGAGAAATGGCCAACATGGTAGGACAGGTGCTGGAAAGTTGTAAGATAACTTTCCAAGAAGACGAGCTGCTGCATGAGGGGTTAAGTCACAACAAGGCACTACACATCACTATGCAATGTGAGGATTACTTTATCACCAGGGTTCTGATTGATGGGGGATCCAGCCTCAACATCTGCCCATTGATAACACTCAATAAATTGGGCAAGGAATTGTACGAGATAAGAGAAGGGTCTATAAACGTTAAGGCTTTCGACGGTTCTCAGAGGTCTACCATTGGGGAAATAAGTCTTTGTATGAAATGGGACCTACGTGGTTCGAAGTTGAATTTCAGGTGATAGATATATTTGCGTCCTACAACCTGTTATTGGGACGGCCTTGGATACATGCCGCTGGGGCTGTGGCATCAACATTGCATCAGGCAGTGAAATTTGAATGGAACCACCAGGAAGTAATCATCCACGGAGATGGAAGCAACCCGATTTGTAGTTGCGAGACCATCCCGGTGGTTGAAGGTAGAAGAAGGCTAGGTGGAGAAACTTACCACCATATCGAGCGGGTTAACGCAATAGACAAAGACAAGTGGTGGAGTAGTAAGATCGAAATCATATTGAACCGTAGCGGGTACGAGCCTGGCAAAGGACTCAACAAGAACTTTCAGGGAATCTCCAAGCCAATACAGCTCAAGCGCCATGGCACAACCTTTGGCTTGGGCTATCAGTACACTTGTCAAGAGTATGAGGACTGGTTGCCACCATGGCGCGGTCCCTACAATCCATTGGAACAGCCTATACCACGTCTGGAACAAACTTTCCAATAAGCTGACATCATATGGGGGTCAGAAGAAGGAGAAGCACTAGCAGCCTTGAAGAATCTATTCCTGGAACATGGAGACATGGAATGCTGTGTTATTGTTGAGGAGGAGGAGGAGGAGGAAGGCCCTTCCATCTAGGCTGTGAGCAAAGGATCATTCCTTAAGAATTGGACTGTCAAAACATCCAGGGCCCGACGAGTCCCGGGGTAGCAAGGCTAAACAAGCATTTATTTATTTTTGCTGATGATTTCCTTTTCACATTTCTGTTTTTTTTTTCAATAAAATGTCTAATGTTTCCAAAACATTCGCTTAAATTATCAAAACTGCTTTTATATTTCAACAAATCAATATTTAATCATTATCGTTTCTCTCTCATTACTTTAATCTATACAGCATTACTATTTCCTATCTTGATGAACCGATGACTGTGACATGTAATGAGACAACGCAACAAAAGGACAGTGATTCAAAATAATATGATGTCATACCCGATGAAATCGTCAGAGAAGTTGAGAATTTTGAGAACAGACCTAAGTCCAACCTAGACGAAACTAAAGTAGTCAACCTAGGAGATTCAGAGACAGTCACAAAAACTCGCATCAGCATTCACTTATCACCATCAGAGAAAGAAGAATCCACACAATTCTTGAAAGAGTATGAAGACATATTTTCATGGTCTACGACGACATGGCTGGTCTAAGTACGTCCATTGTGGCTCACAAACTGCCAACCAATCCAATGTGCCCGCCGATAAAGCAGAAGCTCAGGAAGTTCAATCCTGACATGAGCTTGAAAATCAAAGAGGAAGTTACCAAGCAAATCAACGCCAAGGTCCTCAGGGTAGTTGAATATCCAACACGGTTAGGCAACATCGTGCCAGTGCCTAAGAAGGATGGAAAGGTTAGGGTTTGTGTCGACTACCAGGATCTCAACCGGGCCAGTCCAAAAGATGATTTCCCTCTTCCAAACATACACATCCTGATTGACAATTGTGCCAAGCATGAACTTCAGTCGTTCGTGGATTGTTTCGCCGGTTACCATCAGATTTGGATGGACGAGGAAGATGCTGAGAAAACGGCCTTCATTAAGACGTGGGGAGTATATTGTTACAAGATGATGCCATTCAGCCTAAAGAATGCTGGGGCCAACTATTTGAGAGCTGTGACCACTATCTTCCATGACATGATACATAAAGAGATCGAGGTATATGTGGACGACGTCATCATCAAGTCCAAGAAGGACACCGACCATATAGAAGATTTAAGGAAGTTCTTCAACATATTAGGGAGATACAACATTAAATTGAACTCCGCCAAGTGTGCATTCGGGGTTCCTGCTGGAAAATTGCTTGGGTTCATCGTCAGTCGCCGAGGAATAGAATTGGATCCATCAAAGGTCAAAGCCATCAAAGAGTTACCACCGCCAAAGAACAAGAAAGATGTGATGAGTTTCCTGGGACGGCTTAATTACATCAGCCGGTTCATAGCCCAGTCCACGGTCATATGTGAACCAATCTTCAAGATCCTGAAGAAAGATGTTGCAACCAAATGGACCGAGGATTATCAAAAGGACCTCGACAGAATCAAGGAGTACTTATCAACACCACCAGTCTTGGTACCGCCAGATCCAGGTAGACCCTTATTACTCTACCTTGCAGTACAGATGGAGCTTTCGGATGTGTTCTGGGGAAGCGCGACGAGACAGGAAGAAAGGAACAAGCTATCTATTATCTGAGTAAGAAGTTCATTCCATACGAGGCACGGTATTCTCTACTGGAACGTACATGTTGTTCTCTAAACTGGGTAGCTCAGAAGTTGAGGCATTACTTCTGTGCCTACACAACATATCTCATATCAAGGATGGATCCCTTAAAATATATCTTTCAGAAACCCATGCCCAATGGCAAGCTGGCTAAGTGGCAAATCCTGCTGAGTGAGTTCGACATTATCTATGTGACTCAGAAAGCGGTCAAGGGACATGCATTGGAAGATCATCTTGCCGAGAACCCTGTGGATGGAGACTACGAACCCTTGAAAATGTATTTTCCCGATGAAGAAGTGTTATTCATAGGAGAAGACATTGCAGAATCCTATGACGGTTGGAGAATGTTATTCGACAGAGTAGCGAATTTCAAAAGAGTCGGCATTGCAGTTGTCCTGGTATCGGAAACCGGTCAACATTATCTAGTATCTGCTAAACTCAGATTCCCTTGCACTAACAACATGGCAGAGTATAAAGCCTGCATCCTAGGGCTCAGCATGGCCATTGACATGAATAATCAAGAGCTGTTGGTAATTGGTGATTCAGATTTGCTAATACACCAAGTACAAGAAGAATGGGCTACCAAGAATTTCAAGATACTTCCGTATCTGCACCATGTGCAGGAATTTAGAAAGAGGTTCACAAATACAGAATTTCGGCACGTCCCCAGAATTCATAACGAGTTTGCCGATGCACTGGCCACTCTATCATCAATGATACAGCATCCAGATAAGAACTTCATCGATTCTATTCTAGTAAAGATCCATAGCCAGCCGGCATATTGTGTCCATGTTGAAGAAGAAGTGGACGGAAAACCATGGTTCCACGACATCAAGGAATACTTGAAAAAGGGAGAGTATCCAGAGCATGCAAATCATACCCAGAAACACACACTTAGGAGATTGTCCAACGGTTACTTTCACAGTGGAGGAACCCTATACAGGGGAACTCCCTATTTGGGATTACTGAGATGTGTCGATGCAAAGGAAGCCTCCAAACTACTTGAAGAGATACACGTTGGGACCTGCGGCCCACATATAATGGTTTTGTCTTGGACAAGAAGATACTCAAAGCCGGTTACTTATGGATGACCATGGAAACGGACTGCATCCAGTATGTTCGAAAATGCTACCAATGTCAGGTACATGCAGATATGATAAAAGTACCCCCAAATGATCTCAATGCAACAAGCTCGCCTTGGCCATTCGCCTCCTAGGGAATGGACGTCATTGGAACGATCGATCCTACAGCCTCAAATGGTCACAGGTTCGTCTTAGTAGCTATTGATTATTTCACCAAATGGGTCGAAGCAGCATCTTACAAAGCAGTAACTAAGAAAGTCGTGGCAGACTTTGTCCGCGACCGTATCGTTTGTCGATTCGGAGTTCCAGAATCAATCATCACCGACAACGGCTCCAATATCAACAGTGATCTGATGAAAGCCATGTGCGAGACTTTCAAAATCAAGAACAAGAATTCTACAGCCTATAGACCTCAGATGAATGGAGCTGTAGAAGCCGCTAACAAAAACATCAAGAAGAAATTGAGAAAGATGATAGAAAAACACAAATAGTGGCACAAAAAGTTGTCATTTGCCTTACTGGGATACCGCACCACTATCCGTACATCAACTGGGGCACCTCCTTACTTACTGGTTTATGGTACGGAAGCCGTTATTCCTGCCGAAGTGGAGATTTCTTCCTTAAGAATTATACAAGAAGCTGAGCTCAACGATGCAGAATAGATAAATTATCGTTATGAGAAACTAGCTCTCATAGACGGGAAAGTATGAATGCAGTGTGTCACGGACAACTATATTAGAATAGGACGTCCAGAGCCTTCAACAAAAAGGTCAAGTCAAGACAGTTCACACCGGGGCAGCTGGTGTTAAAGAAGATATTACACATCAAGATGAATCCAAAAGGAAATTCTCTCCCAACTGACAAGGTCCATACATGGTTCACAGAGTGTTGACAGGAGGATCTCTTATACTTGCAGAGATGGACGGAGAAGTCTGGCCAAAACCAATCAATTCTGATGCGGTCAAGCGCTACTATGTGTAACTCTTTATGCTTTCCTCGAATGATGTATATTGAACTACACCTGACCTAATTCCCATTTAAGAGAGGATATATAGGCAGCCCTATGGGTTCGGTCATAATTCAATATAAATCTCATTTTCCCCCGCAATTGGAAACTGGGACAGAATTTTGAGGAGGACCCTCAAAATTCCAAAGCAAGTTCAGCCGATCACAACATGTGCAACAGTCAGAGACGCCAATTCATCTAACTGGGGCAGAATTTTGAGGAGGAATCTCAAAATTCCATAGCACGAGAGGTTGCAATGTCTTGAACCGTGTCACGGTCGTCGGTTCATTTAAATTTCTTAAAATATATTTTATATTAGGTCTTTAAAAAATCATGCATGCTTGCTTTCAAAATAGCTATGTTTAGCAAATGCTACCCCGATGATATGAACAGGATCATCAGACCAAGCAGAACGAGTCGAGCAAAGCTAGCGGGGATACAAATCAACCTTCCCCATCTACAGAACTCGTGATTTTTCTTTGGATGCAGGAACAAAGAATAAACACACTTCAAAGTGACAAATCGCAACACAGTTGCAAATGCCAAAGTTTGCCATCAGCACAAAGAACAAACGTGTTCAAAGTCACAATTCTCAAAACCATTGCACTCGCCGACATTTGCTATCAGCACAAAGGATAACATGCTCCATACAATCGCAATACCGCAATCTGCTACCAGCTAAGAAATCCTGCTATCATCTGCTATTTATTCTTCTGCATAAGGCTAATCACTGAATTCCTATCTGCATGAGGTTAAGCTCTACCTCTACATCTGCATAAGGCTAATCCCTGCCTTCCTATCCGCATGAGACTAAGCTCTGTCTCCATTTTGCATAAGGCTAATATCTGCCTTCCATCTGCATAAGGCTAATCGTTGTCTTCCTACCTGCATGAGGTTAAGCTCTACCTCTACATCTACATAAGGCTAATCCCTACCTTCCTATTTGCATAAGGCTAATCTCTGCCTTCCATCTGCATAAGGCTAATCGCTGCCTTCCTACCTGCATGAGGTTAAGCTCTACCTCCATCTTCATAAGGCTAATCTCTTCCTTCCTTTGCATAAGGCTACTTTTTGCCTTCCCTTGCATGAGACTAAACACTATCTCCATCTGCATAAGGCTAATCGCTGCCTTCATATCTGCATGAGGTTAAGCTCTACCTCCATTTTTCATAAAGGCTAATCTCTGCCTTCCCTTTCATAAGGCTACTCTCTGCCTTCCCTTGCATAAGACTAAGTTTTGTCTCCATTTGCATAAGGCTAATCGCTTCCTTCCTACCTGCATGAGGTTAAGCTCTACCTCTACATCTGCATAAGGCTAATCCCTACCTTCCTATATGCATGAGACTAAGTTCTGTTTCCATTTTTCATAAGGCTAATCTCTGCCTTCCATCTGAATAAGGCTAGTCGCTGCCTTCCATCTACATAAGGCTAATCGCTGCCATCCATCTGCATAAGGCTAATCGCTGCCTTCCTACCTGCATGAGGCTAAGCTTTGTCTCCATTTTGCATAACGCTAATCTCTGCCTTCCATCTGCATAAGGCTAATCGCTGACTTCCATTTGCAAAGGATAATCTCTGCCTTCCACATCTTGCATGAGGTTAAGCTCTACCTCCACATATGTATAAAGCTAATCTCTACCTTCCCTTGCATAAGGCTAAGCTCTGCATCCATCTGCATAAGGCTAAGCTCTGCATCCAATTTACTTTTCACCGATACTAAGCGTTGTATCTCAAACATTATTTACTTCGCTCCTCTTTCAGGCTAAGCTCTTCCCTCCATTTCCCAAGACTAAGATATGTCTTGTGGACATCATATTATTGCATTTCATGGGCTGAAATATCGCCAACGTGTCCAAAGGCGTCAGAGTCTAACGGCATAATCCTCAAAGCCGGAAGACACCATGTCATGGCCTGAGGATCTCTCTCAAATTTGCATATCATTATTCAAAGGCGTCATAGTTCGGAGGCACCATTTTCATGGCCCGGGACATCATTTCATGGTTTGCGAATCTCTCATCAAGCAATTCATGGCCCAGGACATCATGGTATGAGGACGT
Organism: Nicotiana undulata; assembly: GCA_005239495.1. Taxonomy (NCBI): domain Eukaryota; kingdom Viridiplantae; phylum Streptophyta; class Magnoliopsida; order Solanales; family Solanaceae; genus Nicotiana; species Nicotiana undulata. The sequence continues at coordinate 24,741 of ML245252.1, forward strand.
CATCCTTAACCGTCCAAAGACAACTTTCATAGTTCAACGGGAACCTGCATCATGTTTAAATTTATGCACAATATACGCTTGTATTATTCTCATTTACAGGTAACCCGGCGAACAACGACTATCCCAGCAGGAGCGATCCCGCTCCAGTTCCTCAACTGTATCAAACCTAACTTCTCTCGTAAATTGTTCGTTCACCTATCCCTAGATGTTGCGACCGTTCTTGCAATGGCTTCACCGATATACTTCGCCGATGAATCTGGAACTACATACGACCTGATTCCTGTAAAACAAGGTGTATGTAGGCAGCTCCGAAGCCAGGGTGCGGCTTAAATCTCTCAAATTGTTTCGCTCGGTCAAAATTGGCAATCATATCTTTACCCAACAACTCTTTCATCCTTTCCGGGTAAAGAGGGGCAGCTGTTGATACTCAATTTTTCCCAAAATTATTTTAGAATTGCATATATACCTTCAAAATCAAGCATTAATAGTAATTGGTATTTTTCCATAATATTCCTATAGTTTTATTAATTTGTCCAATATTTATTTCCAATGAATAATTATAAAATTGCATCACAAATGATTTCAAAAACATTTCTTAATTTAATTTATCGTTTATGGTCCTAATAAGATAAAATTATTTCATAATTAGCCAAATTGGCATCTTTTGGCTATAATTGCAATAACTTTGCAATTATAGCCCAAGCATATGATTTTGTACTATTTTTTACCAGAAAGTAGTCATTTGTAATTTAAAATACTAAATAATCATTTTAAAACTATTTTCTATGCATGAAATTCATTTTTTATAGTTATCAGCTATTTTATAAATTATTTTTAATTAATTTAAATTGGGTATTTAACAAATAGCCTACTCTATTTCAATTTCAGTCTAAATTAAACCATCCCCAAACCCCAATTAAATCAACCCAATACCCCATGGCCCAACTCCTAAATCTACCCGGCCTAGACCTAATTAAATCTTAGTCAATGATCAATTTTGATCAACGGTCCAGATTCACCCTCTTCCTTAATTAACCTAAAAGACCTACCCCCCGTTCTCTCATCACTCTCCGCCGTGACCTCCCCCTCCCCCCACCCCCGTCTCTCTCAAGATCTCTGGCTAACCATGGCTCCTGCTCGCCGGTATTAACGGTGGTTCCACCACCACCCCTAGCCTCTATGGCTTCCTCTCCATGGACGGTTTCTTGCATCCCTGAGGTCCTCAAGGGACCAGTTGGCTATTCACTCACACCTATGACCTGTCTTTTCCGTCTCAGGCGACCTTGGCCCGTCTGAGTAAGATCTTTCCATTTTTTTGGCTAGATCTATGGCTTCTAAAACAGAGTCTCTCTATCTATGGGTTGTTCTTCTCTGAAACCCTAATTTTATCTCTTGACTCTTTATATCTGTAACGGAGTTGAGTGTATTTTGAGTTATTTTACTGTTTTCCCTAAAGAATCTTTCTAATTTTTCAAACGTCTCTTCATCTTCATAACTAGGGTTTCTTAACCCCTTTTCGAAACGACTTTTCCTTTAATTTTAAGTGTTATTCTATAATCTTTACTGTGTTCAAATAATTTATTTAGGTTTTCCCCTTTTACCTGATTTACTATGTTAAAAACTCCTAATTTCTTGGCTTAGCTTTGGGTTCTGAGACCGTCGACGTTTATTTGTTTGTTTGATTTGTATGTATGCCTGTTTCTCATAATCATGTTCTGATTTTTTTGTGATTTCTACTCGTTATGCTCATTAGGGTTTTTGAGTTTCTTCTCCCACCTATATTATGTTTATTTTTCTATTGACAGAGATTTGTGATAATTTCCTTCAATTAATACTGTCTTTTATTCGAAATCCTGATTTTCTGTGATTAATACCTTTTACTGATATCATGTGATGATATCTTTTACTAATTTCTGACCTCTAAGTTATTTCCTTGCCTTATTTTATTATTGACTATACTGTTAATTGATTCTTATGTTATTTCCCTAATTAGAACCTTATGTACCTAGCCCTAATTACTGTTCTATACTTGCACTGTTTGAACTATTACCTCATCTATCATGCTCCAGTTACACATTGATTTCTTTCCTTATTTGTTACATGTTGTTACCATTTGAAATAACTCCTTTAATTAAGGGAGTACTTGCACTGATTTTACTCTAGCTGATTCTGAGTTCCATAATTACTGTATAATTGTGATTCTTACCTTATTTTACCTAGCTTCAAACTATTATATATACTCTCCTCTTTACACCAACACAAATACGAACACATTAGTTCAAACTCTCTCTCACACTCAAAGATTTTCTGCTCTCTTTCTTTGTTACTTGTTATTGTTATGAATTAGCCGACTACAAGCCAAGGATAATCATTGTGCTCTCCTATTCTTCACTTTGGGTTTACTATCTCTTTACTGGTATGTTATGGTTTTCAATTCAAGTCCCAAAACCAATATGTTTCTTTTAGTGCTTCAGTTCATCATGTTTCTAATCTGTTTCTATCTATTGTTTTGTTGTTCAGCATGTAAGTGACCTCTTTGCATCATTGCTTCATCTAGTATGCTAGTTATGTCTTACCTCTTTAGGGTCAGCATGTTCTTATGAACCTGTAATCTGTCTCAATATGACTCTACTCTGTTTTAATGCTTGTGTACTGGTTTCCTAGTTCTGGTATGCACCAATTGATTTGTTACCTTGATGCTATGCTCAATCATGTTTAGTATGAAATCCTATACTATACTGTCTCGCAACCCCATGAATCCCCTAGATTACTTCTGATTCTATAACTATGTTCTAATAAGCACTCCTGAATCCATGTCTTACTATTTGCACTAATTGAAAAGGACTTTTGTCTGTTATGTGTTCACCATACATGCTCTACTTGTCCCTAATCCCCAATTACCCATGTGTGAAGGTTTGTTCTGTGAGTGTTGTTTAACCTGTTTTAGCTCTATGTTTGATCTGTTGTTTGTTTGAGTACACAACTCTTGTAAAAAGAACTGTTTTACTGAACAACTCTCTCTTATTATATAAAACTATTTCAACTAAGTCTCTCAATACTGTTTTCCTATCAAACTTTCTCAAAACTATATCAAGCACTCTCACTCTACTCATAAGTCTTTAAGTTCTACCCCTCCAGTGTGTGACTGCTTTGGGATTCCTGTGATATCCCTTTGAACTCTGATGCACTGGGGCTGGCTCTTCCACACTGCCCTTACTCAGTTCTGGTTATGAAATCTGGGTGTGAGCACTGCCCGGGATCCTTGAGGTCTTTAGGGAACTCTAACACATCCGGACATGAGAAAGGCTATGAAACACTTGGGCATTTGAAGTTATGAAAATCTGGGCCTGCTTTAGGCTCCCTATAGTATAACTTCTTATTTTCCTTTATCTATTTATGTAATTTATTCATCTGGTCTGTAATAATTATTTGTAAACGAATATTAAGGTTGGCTAGTGAAATGGGGAGGTTAGCTATATATTTTATAAATGTCAATGGGTAGAAATGATGCCTTAGGTTTTATATTCCCTATATCTGCATTAGAATCCGTGTTTAGGACCAGCATATTCATTCAACCATGCTAAACATGCATTAGAAATCATGTCTTTAGGGTTTTCATGTTTGCCGCTTAAGCATATCAATCTACATTTATGCTTGCCGCTTAGAAATACTTTTCTTAGGATAACCAATGTAAATTGTCGTTACATTAATCATGCTTAACAACTCTGCAACTCTTTGTGCATTTAGAGATCATGCCTCTCGGAATCATGTCTTAACCATTCTGCATTTATATGTGCATATTAGATACCATGCTTTAAGGTATCGTTTAATACGCCTAGTTTAAACTACTAATTCATGAAAGAGGTGTAAAAAAATATCACATATGATTATCCTATTTTAAATAAAAACTGGTAATAATCCCTGTATTTTTGTAACACCTAGAACAACATGTTTTTAGGAAAAAATAACTTCTAAATTGTTTGATGATTCTGGTAACTCTTATGCATGATCCCACGCCTAGGAAAGCCTTAGGTAATTAACCTCTATAAACTGAATACTATCTTCTTTTGTGTTTAATACTTAACGACTCACAATTTTAAAAATCAGTAGGCAAACTGATTAAGGCCCCTGCTTCTGAGCGTATAAAACAAAGCTGCATATCTTCTGTGTTTTCATATTCACTTAGACATCTTGCCTTAGGATCATGTCTAATAAGAATCGTTCTTGTTTGTGTTTGAGGAGTGCTGCTTATGTGAATTATTTATGGAGGTAAACCTGGGCCTCATAACTGCTTTCCTGCCTTTATCTGTTAAGTCCTATTTGTTCTTGCTTGTCGCCTATAATTTTCTCCTTTAAAACACCATAGGGGTTTATCTAGAACTACCCATATTAGAGGTCCTAAATTCCTTCAGGACCATTAAGAAGGGACGGGTAACAACACGCTTAGAGTTCATTAAATAAACTCGCTCAATAACCGCTAAGGGGTGGGGTAAAGGGTAGATACGGATATGATGACCAGTGCGCTAATGCCAAGTCTAGCCCCTCATTGAGGAGTGATTAACGGGCATTGTATTGATGTAATCCTATAGGATAAAAAACTTAGGACCCCCTTATCCTTTTAACTATGTGAGACCATAAACCTTTTTTTTAAAACTTATTACATATGTGGGCTTAGACTACGAACCTTTTCAAATCACTATTTGTTTACTTATTTATATGACTTCCTATTTTGCTACTTGTTTAAATTCACAAATATTGTTTGGTCGGGAACCACAATTGTGGACTTTGAGGGGTGCCTAACACCTTCCCCTTGAAGTTTTCAAGCCCTTACCCAATCTATGGTTATTCAAATCTGTGTTGTAAATGACCCTTAGTAGGTTCCCTAACGCACCTTATTCGTTAGCTGACGACTCTTCAATTCCTTATATATCCCTTTCCCAAAAGGAAACGAGTTTTCCCAAATAATGTCGAAAACCCTGATTGATCTGAAAGGGGAGAAAAGGGGGGGGGGGGGGGNCTTGAATCTCCTTAAAGAGAGCGATATATCTGCGCCTCAGCCTGAAGAATATTTATTTATTTTTCTTCATCTTATTTTTCAACTGTAATTTCTTATAATTTCACCAACAATTTTAAGAAGATTCAACTTTTTTTATGCAGTTGAAAAATAGCGGATATCAAGGTAGAAGTTCATTCTCTTTAAGAGATATAAGGGTAAAGTATTTTTCTACTTGATTATCTCAAGCGAAGGAAATGTATAAACTTTTTTACCTTATATTTTTCATGAATATGTGATATGTTTTTTCATGAAAAATAAATTTTATAATGCTAAAAATAGTGGGGGTAAAAAATGAAATCTTGCATGAATAATTTGAGTATTCATGCATGAGCGAAAGTTGATTAAATCAAGAAGTGTGATAAGTGCATCTATCCTAAGTCTTGGAATAATTTACATGTTATTATTTTCCTCTATATTGATGATTTATTAATATTTGGTTAACATGAATGTTATTGGAGAAAGTAAAAGCATGCTTAGTTTCTATTTTGACATGAAAGATTTGGGTGGGGCAAATTTCATTCTTGGAATGAAGATTACTACAACATGTGATGGAATTTTCCTTGACTAGTCACATTATGTTGAGAAAATTTTGAAAAAATATAATTTTATTGATTGCAAGCAAGTTGTAACTCCTTTTGATTCAAGTGTTATTTCCTGTACAAAGTGATAATGATGTGATAAATCAAAAGGAATATGCTAGCTTAACTGAAAGCTTGAGAATATGTGATTGATTACGCTTGAAGGCTTTTATGATGCAGATTGGAACACTTTATCTGGTGATTCCTGTTCTACTGTAGGTTATATTTTTACTTTCGGAGGTGGTGCTCTTTATTTGAAATTGAAAAAGCAAACAATAATTGCTAACTCTACCATGGAGGCTGAGTTAATTGCTTTAGATTCAACAAGTGAGGAAGCGAATTGGTTGAGAGATTTATTATTTCAAAATCCTTATTTTGAAAAAACAATTCTTCCTATTTTAATTCATTATGATACACTGTTGCAATTGGTAGAGTACAAAACCGTTATTACAACGGTAAACCAAACCTATAAGTAGAAAACACAATACTATGAGATCATATTTGACCAGTGGTACCATTAATGTTGACGATGGTAAATCATGTGATAATCTTGAAGATCCACTGACTATGGCTTGGCAACAGAAAGGGTCTGGAGTACATCGAGGGGGATGAGATTGAAGCCCATAAACTCATATGTCATATATGAGGAAACCTAATGTCACGATCCAAATTTCCAACCCTCGGGATCGTGATGGCGCCTAAAACCATACTTGCTAGGCAGGCAAATGTTAGAACATAATTAACCATTTCCTTTAGAAAGTTTACTTAAACACAACAGAATAGTTTCGAATAAAAGGAAATCTAATACTTTCCAATAATTGACTTCATGAATAATATTTGAAATAATAAAATGAACCACGAACTAATACTAAATGTATAACTACCCAGGGTCTGGTGTCACAATTCACGAACTACTAAAGAATACTACAAGTATTTGGATGAAAGAAATATATCTCCGTTTTGAATGAAATAAAACAACAATCCAAATAATAAAGGGAAGACTCAGGAAATCTGCAGATGCCAGCAGATCTACCTCGTGTGTCCGTGAGAACAGTATTAGCTATTACTTTCACCTAGCTCGGGCCGGTATCTAGATCTGCATAAGAAGTGCATAGTGTAGTATCAGTACAACCGACCTCATGTACTGAGTACGTGTCGAGCCTAACCTCGACGAAGTAGTGACAAGGCTACGGTGGGGCATTTATAATATAACCTGTGAACAATGTATAATAAATCAAGAAGGAAATTCTAAACTAAACAAAACAATAATCTATAGCAGTAAATAAAATAACCCAGTCACCTTTTCCAGGTCTCAGCTATAACTAATTCTCACATAAGTTTCCAAATTTCAAAATTCCACTTTAGAATAACCGTAAGTGCATATATGAAAAATAGTAAAGTAAAACAGTAAGTTTGTAGATCTTTCTGTTTAAAAATCAAGAAAAACATAAATATCCTCCCTTATTGCTCCTTGTTATGGCGCAAACCGCTCCCACCTGTCCACCCTTATTGCTCCTCCCTATATATATCACCCTTATTTCTCCTGTTG
>MDKH01119385.1:0-11615 GCA_005239495.1 Nicotiana undulata
CACAATGCATAGGTACTCGTCACCTCACCTATGCATTGAACATGATAAAACACATAGCACATATCACCCAATACCTATTCCCTCACCAAAGTTAGGCAAGACACTTAACTCGGGTCCGAAATTAAGAATACAAGCTTCTAACACCGCCTTTCCTTTTGAATTCAACTCCGAAACAACGATATCTAGACATAATTAACTTAATAATATCAACACTGACTCATTCATACAATCCCATAGCCTAAATATACAATTTCTAACATTCTTCCAAAAATACCAAAATTCGTCCCCCGGGCCCGCTTGGTCCAAACACGAGGCTCGGACCAAAACCCGCTTACCCATACCCCCACGAGTCCAAATATGCAATTTGTTTTGAAATCCAACCCCAAATTGAGGTTGAATTACCCAAAATCTCATAAACCTTAACTCTACCCAAAACCCCTAATTTCTACTTGATTTTAGGATTTTAGGCCTAGATTCTAGCGGTTGTTGAAGATAAATGGAAGAAAATAGAGTTGGAATCACTTACCTATGGAGCTATGGTGATGAAAATCTTCCAAATCGCCTAAGGGGAAGTGGGGAAGAAGAGGTTTGAGAAGAAGTGGGTTAAATCCCGTAATGTTTCTGTTTTTGACATTTAAAAATCACTGGGAAAAAATACCCTTCGCGTTTGCGGGCCCCTGGCCGCGTTAGCGAAGGGTTAGCTGCTGGGACCTACGCGTTCGGGGAGCCAGGGCCGCGTTCGCGAAGGTCTGACTTCCTAGGCCTCCGCGTTCGCGAGCCTATGCCCGCGTTTGCGAAGAACAAAACTACCCTGCCCCCCGACCTCACCCTAAGCCTACGCGTTCGCACTCCTGGGTACGCATTCGCGTAGAAGCACTACCCAGTGCTCCGCGTTCGTGTCTCCCTCTACGCGTTCGTGTAGAGTAAAACCCAGGCCACCCTAATTTACCCTTCGCGTTCGCGAGCCCTTGGCCGCGTTCGCGAAGGGTATTACACCAGACACCAGCAATTCCTCAAAAACACTAGATTTTTCCACTTTGCACACCCCCTTAACTACCCGAAACTCACCCGAGCCCTCGGGTCTCAAAACCAAAAATACACACGACTCCCAAAACATCCTACGGACTTATTTAAGCATTTAAATCACCAAAATATCATCAAAATCAATGAATTAAACCTCAGAACTCATAGAATTTTCTTAAAACGTCATAAGGCTCAACTATTCCAATTTTGATCCGAAACACGTCATTTCAAGTCCGTTTTACACCAAATTTTACAGATAGCTCTCATAACATATATTAAACCTGATCCGGGCTCCGGAACCATAATACGGGCCCGGTAACACAATTTTCACATAAATATTCATTTTCAAAAACCTTTATATTTTTCAGAAAACAATTTTCTTTAAAAATTCATTTCTCGGACTTGGGACCTCGGAATTCGATTCCGGGCATACGCCCAAGTCCCATATTTTCCTACAGACCCGCAAATCATGGGCCCAGGTCCGTTTACCAAAAATGTTGACCAAAGTCAACTGTATTCAATTAATTACTGCAAATTCAACTTATTATCAAATTTTCACATAAAGGCTTCCCGGCTACGCGCTCGGGATGTGCACGCATATAGAGGTGAGATTAACGGAGGCTTTCGAGGCCTCAGAACACAGATTTAGCTTAATTATCATAGGATGACCTTTTGGGTCATCACAACTCCTAAACCCAAAATCACCCAACGGAGCTAACGGAGTCGACGAAATTCCATTATGGATCCGTCTTCACACAGTTCTAGCTGCGACCTGATTTCAAAAGCTAAAATCCACATTTAAGGACTATGTGTCCAAAATCACTCCGAATTTCACCACTCAGTGCTCCGACAAGTTTCAATAACATAAAAAGACATGGAGAAACAGTTATTAGGGGATCGGGCGCTAACTCTCAAAATGACCGACCGGGTCGTTACATTCTCCCCCTCTTAAGAAAATTGTTCGTCCTCGAACGAGTATTGAAACATACCTGAAGCTGTGAAAAGATGAGGGTACTGACTCCGCATATCCTGCTCGGTCTCCCAAGTCGCCTCCTCAACCGGATGACCCCTCCACTGAACCTTGACTGAGGCAATATTCTTCGATCTGAGCTTTTTGACTTGCCTGTCCAATATAGCCACAGGATCCTCAACATATGATAGATCCTTATCCAACTAGACTGAGTTGAAATCCAAAACATGAGTCGGATCACTGTGATACTTCTGGAGCATGGAAATGTGGAATACCGGATGAACTCCTGCTAGGTTGGGAGGCAATGCCAACTTATAAGCAACCTCCCCAACCCGCTGCAATACCTCAAATGGGCCAATGAACCTCGAACTCAGCTTACCATTCTTCCCGAATCTTAGGACGCCCTTCATAGGCGATACCCGAAGCAAAACCCGATCACCAGCTATAAATGTCAAGTCACGAACCTTCCGGCCCGCATAACTCTTCTGCCTAGACTGAGTTGTGCGAAGTCTCTCCTGAATCACCTTCACCTTTTCCAGGGAATCCTGAACCAAGTCTGTACCCAACAATTGGGTGTCGCCCGACTCAAATCATCCTACTGGAGACCTGCACCGCCTACCATACAAAGCCTCATACGGCACCATCTGAATGCTGGATTGCTAGCTGTTATTATAAGCAAACTCTACAAGAGGCAAGTATCGATCCCATGACCCTCCAAAATCCATCACACAGGCATGGAGCATATCCTCGAGAATCTAAATCGTGTGCTCGGACTTCCCGTCCGTCTGAGGGTGAAAGGTTGTACTCAACTCCACCCTGGTGCCTAACTCTTGTTGAACGGCTCTCTAGAACCGTGAAGTGAACTGTGTACCTCTGTCTGAAATGTTGGATACTAGAATACCGTGGAGGTGAACAATCTCTCTGATATAAATCTCAGCCAACCTCTCAGATGAATATGTAGTCAACACTGGAATGAAATTGGCTGATTTGGTCAGCCGGTCCACAATCACCCAAATAGCATCATGCTTCCTCAAAGTCCGAGGAAGTCCAAACACAAAGTCCATGGTGATCTGCTCCCACTTCCACTCTGGAAGCTCAATATGCTGTAGTAACCCTCCCGGTCTCTGATGCTCACATTTGACTTGCTGACAGTTGAGACACTTGGCTACAAATTCCATTATATCCTTCTTCATCCTTCACCACCAATAGTGTTGTCTCTGATTTTGGTACATCTTCGCGGTACCCGGATGGATGGAATACCGCGAACTATGGGCCTCCTCAAGAATCAACTCCCGAAGTCCATCTACATTGGGCACACAAATACGGCCCTGCATCCTCATCACACCATCATCACCTATGGTCACATCCCTGGCATCACCCCTCCGAACTCTGTCCTGAAGAGCTAGGAGGTTGGGATCATCATACTGGCGCTCCCGAATGTGGTCATAAAGAGAATATCGAGCAACAACACAAGAAAATACCCGACGAGGCTCAGAAAGATTCAACCTTACGAACTGACTGGCTAAGGACTGAACATCTAAGGCTAGAGGCCTCTCAGCTGCATGAAGATATGCCAAACTCTCCGCCCGGCGACTCAAGGCGTCGTCCACCACATTGGCCTTCCCCGGGTGGTATAATATAGTGATGTCATAATCCTTGAGTAACTCCAACCACCTACGCTGCCGCAAATTGAGGTCCTTCTGCCTGAATATGTGCTGCAAACTACAGTGATCCGTGAATATGTCACAGGGAATTACATATAAATAATGATGCCATATCTTCAAGGCGTGAACAATCGTTGCCAACTCGAGATCATGGACAGGGTAGTTTTTCTCATGCAACTTGAACTGCCTGGACGCGTAGGTAATCACCCTACCGTCCTGCATCAACACCGCTCCTAGGCCAATCCTTGAAGCATCACAATAGACCGTATAGGACCCTGAACCTGTGGGTAATACTAACACTGGAGCTATAGTCAGGGCTGTCTTGAGCTTCATAAAACTCTTCTCGCACTCCTCAGTCCATATAAAAGGTGCACCCTTCTGGGTCAATCTAGTCATGGGCGCTGCAATGGATGAAAATCCCTCTAAAAAACGGCGATAATACCCAGCCAAACCGAGGAAACTACGGATCTCAGTAGTTGAAGACGACCTGGGACAACTACGCACCGCCTCCACCTTATTCGGATCTACCTTGATCCCATCCGAAGACACCACATGGCCTAGGAATGCCACATAATCAAGCCAAAATTCACTCTTAGAAAATTTGGCATACAACTTCTTCTCCCTCAATGTCTGAACCACGGTCCTCAAGTGCTGCTCATGGTCCTCCTGGGACCGAGAATATACCAGAATGTCATCAATGAACACGATGACGAAAGTATCAAGATAAGTCTGAAATATGATGTGTATCAGGTGCATAAAGGTTGCTGGGGCATTGGTCAGCCCAAATGATATAACAAGGAACTCATAGTGGCCATATCTGGTCCTGAAGGCCGTCTTCAGGATATCCGACTCCCGAATCTTTAACTGATGATAGCCCGAACGCAGATCAATCTTGGAAAACACTCTAGCACCCTTTAACTTGTCAAATAAATCATCAATGCAAGGCAGTGGGTACCTGTTCTTCACTATCACCCTATTTAGCTGACGGTAGTAAATACACATATGCATCGACCCATCCTTTTTCTTCACAAATAATACCGAAGCACCCCAAGGTGATACACTGGGCCTGATGAATCCTTTATCAAGCAACTCTTGCAACTGCTCATTCACCTCCTTCAACTCAAGAGGATCCATGCGATAAGGAGGAATGGAAATGGGTTGAGTGTCTGGCAACAAGTCAATGCTGAAATCAATATCTCTGTCGGGCGGCATACCGGAAGATCGATTGGAAAAACATAAGGATAGTCCCTAACAACTGGAAGTGACTCAATTGTAGGGGTCTCAGCACTAACATCTCTCACATAAGCCAAATACGCATCACACCCCTTTTTAACCATCCGCTGAGCCTTAAGAAACGAAATGACTCTGCGGGGAGTATACGCTATGGAACCTCTCCACTCTACCCTCGGTAATCCTGGCATAGCTAGTGTCACGGTCTTGGCGTGACAGTCAAGAATAACATAGTAGGGAGACAACCAGTCCATACCCAAAATAACGTCATAATCTACCATGCTGAGTAATAGTAAGTCAGCCCTGGTCTCAAAACCACTAATAACGATCAAGCACGACCGATATACACGGTCCACAAAAAGAGAATCTCCCACAACAGTAGAAACATATACGGGGGAACTCAAAGAATCCCGAGATATCCCCAAAATGTGAAGCAAAGTAAGAAGACACATATGAATATGTAGAGCCTGGGTCAAATTATACCGATGCATCCCTATGACAAACGGGGATGATACTTGTAATGACTGAATCTGAAGAAACGACCTCTGAACGGGCTGGGAGAGCATAATATCTGGTCTGGCCTCCCCCTCTAGGGTGACCTCGACCTCCCCGACCTACACCTCGAGCTTCTTGAGAAGGTGGAGTAGAACCTGGGGCTGGAAGAATAGCTGGAGGACCCGTTGGAGCACGTGGGGCCTGATAAGACTAAGATGGTGCACCCCTCCTAGCCCTGGGGAAATCTATGATCACATTGCGAGGGTCACCACATCCAAAACAACCCTCGGAGGACGTGGTGGCTGCTGCTGACTCTGAACTGGTCTGCTGGACTGGCCAGTGATAGCACCTCGAGCAGGAGGCACATGAGATACTGGTGGTGCATAATAAGGCTCCTGAGGTCTAAGAGGAGATGGAATACCATTGGCTGCTGGAAGAGCTGAATGAATGGGGCGACTCACAAAACCCCTACCATAGCGTGCTGCTGGTGCACGAACTCCTGAAAAGTGACCAGTCTCTCGAGACCTCTTGGCCTCTCTCTCCTCCATGTCCCGGGCTAACATACTCTATATCCTCCGGGCAATACTCACAGCCTGCTGGTAAGTGATGCCTGTCTCCATCTCTCTGGCCATGCTGGTCCGAATACTGGGGTGGAGTCCCTCAATAAGGCGTCGAACCCTCTCTCTGACGGTGACAGCCAAAGATGGTGCATGACATGCCAAATCGTTGTAGCGGAGGACATACTCTGACACAGTCATGGTACCCTGACGTAACTGCTCAAGCTTTGCACGCCAAGAATCCCTGAGGCTCCGAGGGACAAACTCAAGTAAGAACATCTCGGAAAACTGAGCCCAAGTAAGTGAAGCTGCCTCGTCCGGACTACTCAGCTCAAAAGCATGCCACCACTGATAAGCTGCTCCTCTCAGCTGGAAAGCGGTGAAAGAAATCCCACTCGTATCCACAATACCCATAGTGCGGAGAATGCGATGACACTCCTCAAGAAAATCCATGGCGTCATCTGAAGCTAGTCCGCTGAACTCAAGTGGGTGGTATTTCTTGTACCTCTCAAGTCGGAGCTGCTCTGCCTCAGATACAGCTACCCTAGTCTCATGCTGAGCTGGAGTTGCTGGAGGCATAGGAATATACTCTGGAACCTGCCTAATATGAACCCTCTGCTGCGGGCTGCGGGAGTCTGTGTCCCTCCCCCGGCCTGGGATGCAGCTGGAGCTATCGGAAGTAGTCCCGTCTGAGATAGAGTACTGAAGGCACTCAAGAACTGAGCCAATGTCTCCTGGAGGGCTGGAGTAATAGTAGGGACCTCCTGTGCCCCTCCAACTGTGGCTGTTGGGGGCTCCTCTGCCTCTGCTCTAGCCGGTGCTCGGGCTGCACCGCGTGCTCGTCCTCTTCCCCGGCCCCTGCCTCTGGTGGCTCTGACTAGGGGCTCGGGTGCCTGGTCATCAGTACGTCCGGTACGAGTGCGCAACATCTGTAAGCAAGAATAGAATAGAGTTTAAAAATTTGATGACAGTAACTAGCACGATAATTCCAAAGAATTTGATTATTCTTAACAGTTACATAGCCACTCAAAGATAGATACGAACGTCTCCGCACCGATGCGCGAGACTCTAATAAACCGGCTTGTAATTTGTGACTCCTATGAACCTAGACGCTCTGATACCAACTTGTCACGACCCGAACTTCCCTCTGAAACGGTCTCGTGACGGCACCTAGTCTCTAAGACTAGGTAAGCCCTAAACATGTGGAAATAAGACAACATAACAATAAATAGAAAAGGGGAATAAAATATATAACTTAGTCACTCGGCATTTACAACTCTTACTTTCTCAAAACCCGGAATGTCACGAATCACAAGCTCTGAACTACTATAGCTCTATACAAAGGAATGAGGAAAATGTATATATGTATCTATATATCCTATATCTATACTAGAGTAGAAAGGGGACTCGTGAGATCCTGCGGACACAGCAGAATTACCTCGCGATCTCCCGAGCAGCTGCTAAGATACACCTAGCCAAGGTACTGTGCACTGGTACCTGGATCTGCACATGGGGAAAACATGCACATGAAAGGGCGTGAGTACTCCACATTCGGTACTCAGTAAGTGCTAAGCCTAACCCAGTCAAGTAGTGACGAGGTCAGGTTAAGGCACTACTGAGTTTTAAAATAAGTCAGTTATAAGTTTAAACAGTGAAATGTAAATAAGCAATGATAAACAGAATTAATGGAAACTGAAAGAATTAATAACAGAAAGAGAGCCCTCGGCTCAGCACAACATATATCTCAACCGTAAATATGCAATGCAGTACAAGGGGAAAGCTCCCGGATCTCACTCCGTAGTCCCAATTTAAATATGTTATGCAGTACAAGGGGAAAGCTCCCGGATCTCAGTCCGTAGTCCCAATTTAAATATGCAATGCAGTACAGGGGGAAAGCTCCCGGATCTCAGTCCGTAGTCCCAATTTAAATATGCAATGCAGAAGTATGTCGGGTACAGCTTAATTAAACAGTTCAGGAAAACAACAGGCAAGAATAAAGTAAAACTACCTAAGCATGGTGCATTTAGTAGCAAATAAGAGGAAAACAAGTAAGGACAGGTAGGCATGCTTATTCTTAAGCTAACTACTCAGTTAAGACAGGAAACAATAATATAGGAATGAAAATGAGTTATGTCATGGAAGGAAAAGTGGAAAAATCATATTTTCCAAACACTCATTCACTCACGAGTCTAACCATATATAAATCTCTCAAATCGGAGGTCACCTAATCAAAACTCAATAATTCGGTCTATGAAGTTCATCCCATTTTCCCCATTTTCTACCCAAAATTTTCGAAATTAAAGGTTGGATTTAAGATTTGAATCATGGAAATTGATCTAAAATGGATAGAAATAACTTACCCCAGTTACCCATGTGCAAAAGCCTCCAAACATCGCCCCTCCCGAGCTCTCAAATTCAAAAATGGTGAAAATAACATAAGCCCTCAGATTTGGGTCTTTAAAAGACTGCCCAGGTATTTGTTATATGCGATCGCGTACATTGAGTCGCGATCGCGGAGTGTAATCTCACACGCGCCCAGAATTCCTCTTACGCGAACGCAACTATGTGTCTGCGATCGTGGACCTTCACGACCCAGAGCTACGCGACCGCGGTTGGGCCACGGGACCGCGTAGAACAATTATTGAAACTCCCTCAGACCAAGGATACTCTACGCGATCGCTATCCAGGTCATGTGATCGCGAATGCCAAGATTCCAACACACTGCAATCGCAGACCTCTTCTTGCGATCACAGAGAAAAATTCGCAGACTTCCCATACTTACCTTATGCGATCGCGGATGAACTCTTGTGATCGCAGAGAACAAAAAGCTGCTGCTGAAAAAATCCAGAAACCCAACAAAGGCTATTAGGCCAAAAATGCCCGTTTGAACACCCGAAACACACCCGAGGCCCCCGGAACTTCAACCAAAATTACCAACCAACCCTAATACCTCATTCAAACTTGGTCGAGCCTTAAAAACACATCTCGTAACATCAAAATCATCAAATATGCATAGATTCCAACCTAAGAACTTATGAAATTTCTAAAATCCACATTCGATGCCGAATCACGTCTAAACTCATCCGAATGACCTTATATTTTGCACACTGGTCATAAATGACATTACGGACCTGCTGTTGCTTTCCGAATTCCATTCCGAGTCCAATATCAAAATTTCACCTATCGGCCGAAATCGCTGAAATTCTAACTTTCGCCAATTCAAGCCTAAATCTACAACCGACCTCGAAAATACATTCCGAACACGCTGCTAAACCTGAAGTCACCTAACGGAGCTAACGGAGTCGACGGAATTCCATTCAGGATCCGTCTTCATACAGTTCTAGCTACGGCCTTATTTCAAAAGCTAAAATCCACATTTAAGGACTATGTGTCCAAAGTCACTCCGAATTTCACCACTCAGCGCTCCGACAAGTTTCAATAACATAAAAAGATATGGGAGAAGCATTTATTAGGGGATCGGGACGCTAACTTTCAAAACGACCGACCGAGTCATTACACGTTGTTGCTTTTGTATTTGTTTTCGATTATCGACTATTTTTATCGTTTACGGTTTCTGTTGCATGTAGTTGCTTTTCATATTATCTTCGAATATGATTTTGGTGATCGAACTTTTTCTGATTCTGACTTTGACTATTTTCGAATGTCATTACTGATTTTTAGTATTATATTATCGTCGTTCTACTGATTTTGATTATCGCAGTTTTTCTGATTTTTATTATTACTACATATTTTTATTGTATAAACAATTTCATTTTTTAATACTATAGTTGATTTTATTCTTAAATAACTTGGTGTTTTAAGTGTCGTTGTTGCTTTTGTATTTGTTTTCGATTATCGACTATCTTTATCGTTTAACGATTTCTGTTGCATGTAGTTGCTTTTCATATTATCTTCGAATATGATTTTGACGATCGCAATTTTTCTGATTCTGATTTTGACTATTTTGAATGTCATTACTGATATCTATGCAAATTGTTTTCCCGCTTCATGTTTCCATTTTTACTGGTTTACATTATTGCCTCTTCTTTTCTGGTCTGTCTGTGTCACGACCCAAATTCCCAACCTTAGGGATCGTGATAGCGTCTAACATAACACTTGCTAGGCAAGTCAATGTTAGAATTCGAGTAGCTAATTTCCTTTGATTATTTTCTTAAACATCAATAAATAAATTTAAAGTAAACTTAATTTAAATAATTTTCAAAGATAAAATAATAAACAATTGAATAAAAACGAACCACGAACTAATCATATAGATCTAGAACTACCCAGAGTCTGGTGTCACAATTCACGAACTACTAAAGAATACTACAAATAATGGGCTGAAAGAAAGTAATGTAATTGTTCTGAATAAAATAAAATAGCATATATTAAATAAGAGAAGACTTTAGGGATCTGCGAACGCCGACAGATATACCTCATGTCTCCGAATAAATAGATGGCTTCTCTAAAAATCTCTACTCCTAGCTAGTACCTGGATCTGCACAAAAGAGTGCAGAGTGTAGTATCAGTACAACCGACCACATGTACTGAGTAAGTGTCGAGCCTAACTTCGACGAAGTAGTGACGAGGCTACGGCGGGACATTTACAACATATAACCTGTGACAATAATATATACAATAACGCAATAAAATAATTCTACACGAACAAGAAAAATATAACTGAGAAATAAATATAAAGCAAGAAGGAATCTAAATAAATAATTAAGTACTGCAACATAAATAAAATAACTCAGTCGCCTTTTTCAGGCCTCAACTATAACCAACTCTCAAATAATTTTTAAGTTTCCAAACTTTAACTTTAAATAACAATAGTGCCAAAAATATGAAAAATAGTAAAAATAAAATAGTAAGTTTTCAAATCTTTGTTTTTCTTTGAAAATCAGTAAAAAATATAAATGTCCTCTCTTATCGCTCCTTGTTGCGGCGTGCAACCCGTTCCCGCCTGTCCACCCCTATTGCTCCTCCCTATAAATATATCACCCTTATTACTCATGTTGCGGCGTGCAACCCGATCCCACATGTCCACCCTTATCACTCCTTGTTGCGGCGTGCAATCCGCTCCCACCAGACAATCACATCTCTTTATATATAAAAAAGATTTTCACAATTTAAGTCAAAACCTTTCACAATATTTATGTCTCAACAATTGTAAACAACACAAGTTTCACTTTAAATAATAGAAAGAGCAGAATATGAAATAATGACAATAAAACAATGAGTGTTCCAGCCTTTAATTTATAAGTAGTAAAAATATAAATGTCCTCCCTTATTGCTCCTTGTTGCAGCGTGCAATCTGATCCCACATGTCCACCCTTATTGCTCCTCCCTATATATATATATATAACAATGAGTGTTCCAGCTTTAATTTATAAGCAGTAAAAAATATAAATATCCTCCCTTATTGCTCCTTGTTGCAGCGTGCAACCCGATCCCACATGTCCACTCTTATTGCTCCTCCCTCTCCCCCCTCCCCCCTTCTGATCCCACATGTCCACCCTTATTGCTCCTCCCTATATATATATATATATAACAATGAGTGTTCCAGCCTTTAATTTATAAGCAGTAAAAAATATAAATATCCTCCCTTATTGCTTCTTGTTGCAGCGTGCAACCCGATCCCACATGTCCACTCTTATTGCTCCTCCCTCTCCCCCC
>MDKH01158552.1:0-31079 GCA_005239495.1 Nicotiana undulata
CTGGGATCCACTAGAGCCTCTGGGGCAAAATCTGGAGATGTGCCCCGAACCACCACATGAATAAAAATTCTTCGTCGGCTGCGGAGGTGGACTATAAAAATGACCCTGTCGACCCTGATATCCACCCTGGAAACTCTGGAGCAGTTGAGCGCTGATAGGTGCTAATGGTGCATGCTGGGATACCTGAAGAGCAGACTGATAAGGTCTGGGAGGATGACCTCCGCTAAAAGAACCACGACCTCCAGACGAGGATCCACTGAACCTACCAAAATGACGGGGTCTCTCGTCAGTCCCCTGACCACTACCCTATGATAGTATCAACTCAATCCTCCTAGCTATATCCGCTGCATCCTGGAATGAAATGTCTGCACCGGCCTCTCTGGCCATCTAAAGTCGGATCGGCTGAGACAAACCCTCGATGAACCTCTTGACCCGCTCCCAATCTGTGGGGAGTATCAATAAAGCATGACGAGCCAGAGTAATGAGCCGAGTCTCGTACTGAGTAACGGTCATGGAACCCTGCTGGAGACGCTCAAACTGCCTCCGTAGCTCCTCTCTCTGAGTGATGGGAAGGAACTTCCCCAAGAATACCTCCGTGAACTGGGACCAAGTCAACTGTACAGACCCAGCTGGTCTGGCTAGGCAATAGTCTCTCCACCAAGTCTTGGCTGCACCAGACAGCCGAAAAGTAGCAAAATCAACCCCGTTGGACTCCACGATGCCCATGTTCCGTAGAACCTCATAGCAACTGTCCAAGTAGTCTTGGGGGTCCTCAGAAGAAGCGCTAGTGAATGTAGCTATGAAGAGCTTGGTGAACCTTTCTAACCTCCATAAAGCATCTGCGGACATAGCCGCTCCCTCAGCTGCTGGAGCTGGAATAACTGGCGGAACCAATACGGCTGGCTGAGGTGCCGGCGTCTGGAACTGCTGAGCTACCTGCTCTGGAGTGCGAGTGGCAGGAGTCTGGGTACCTCCCCCAGCCTGAGATCCGGCTGGAGCTGTAGGAAGAAGACCGGCCTGAGCCACACTCTCCATAAGTCCTACCAGACGGACAAGAGCATCCTGTAGCACTGGGGTAGCTATGAACCCCTCTTGGACCTGTGCTGGTCCAACTGGGACTGCCGGAACTGGGACCTCCCCGTCGGACTCGACCTGAGGGTCCTCTACTGGGGATGCTGCTATAGGCTGAGCCGTGCCCCGGCCTCGGCCTCTAGCACGACCTCGTCCTCGACCTCGACCCCTCGTGTCATGCTGTTTTTGATTTCCATGCTAAGACCGTGACCTTAGCGATTCCAAGGTTTTCGAGAGTTAAGTGGAGAGGTTCTGTTGAGTATGTGCCTAGTAGAGTGATTTCTTACCTGAAGGCTCAGCGTATGGTAGAGAAAGGGTGTTTATCGTATCTGGCTTTTGTGAGGGATATCAGTGTTGAGACTCCCACTATTGATTCTTTTCCTGTGGTCCGTGATTTTTTGGACGTGTTTCCTGCTAACCTTCCAAGCATGCCACCTGACAGGGATATTGATTTTGGTATGGATCTGGTGTCGGGCACTCAGCCAATCTCTATTCCCCCGTATCTCATGGCACCGGCGAAGTTAAAGGAATTAAAAGAGAAGCTTCAAGAACTCCTAGATAAGGTTCATTCGGCCTAGCGTGTTACCTTGGGGTGCATCGGTGTTGTTTGTAAAGAAGAAGGATGGTTCCATGAGAATGTAAATTTACCACAGGCAGTTGAACAAGGTTACAGTCACTAATAAGTATCCTTTGCCTCGTATTGATGATTTGTTTGACCAGCTTCAGGGAGCTAGGGTGTTCTCTAAGATTGATTTGAGATCCGGGTATCATAAGCTGAATATTTGGGATTCAGATAGTTCCAAGACAGCTTTCAGGACCCGTTGTCGCGCCCCCCTTTTTTCCCGAGGCACTCCTTTCGGGGCCCGGTTCTAAAGGGGTTTATGACATTGGGTTGAGACAACTCATTGTCACGACCCAAATTCCCACCCTTTAGGCCGTGACTGCGCCTAACGTTGAACCCGCAAGGCCAGTCAACGTATAACTTGCAAAAAAAATAATATAAAACCATTTAATACGAAACAAAATGCTAACTCATCAATTTCAACCAAATTTCCATCACATACTAAGCTAATAGTGGGACAATCGTTTAACCGTAGATCAATAGCATGCTTTTCCCTTTTTCATATTCCCAACAGAATCCTACAAACATCGCTAGTAAAAATAACGAAACTTTAAATGCGGAAAGTAAGAACATAAACATCATGAAATAACATAAACTTCCCAAAACCGGGGTGTCACAATCTCACGGACTAGCTACTAGAATACTAAATGCATGTCTGGAATGAAAATACAACACTGTCTTGAAAATAAGGAGAAAGACAATGAAGCGGTAAGGGAGAGAAGCCTCGGGATCCACGGACGCCAGTGTATACCTCGAAGCTCTGATGTGGACTGAAGGTATCTCCCTCAGAATGCTCCACGGGGTCCGGTAGCAGGGTCTGCACAACACAAGGAAGTGCAGTGTAGTATCAGTACAACCGACCCCATGTACTGAGTAAGTGCCAAGCCTAACCCCGGCCGAAGTAGTGACGAGGCTAGACTTAGCATAATACGATCACCTGTCCTAGTCTAAGAAGATATATGTACAAGAATTAACCGATGATGAAAACAAGTATGATCAAATAGAAGAGATATGGGAACAAATAGGGGAAAAGTATTAACGGGGCAAAGATGTGTGTGCATGGTGGGGATACAGGAAAAACAACATCTAATTCACAACGGTACGGTGAGAATGCGGCTGGAAAGTAAAAACAGAAACTGAAGAAACAACTATTATTATACGAGAATAAATCAAATAACAGAGCACGGCATGTCCCCTCGTGCGTAATCTAAAATATCAAATCGGCACGGCATGTCCCCTCGTGCATATATAACAATATCAACACTCGGCACGGCATGTCCCCTCGTGCATAACAATAACATCACCCCTCTTCCTTACCAGAACAGTATAAATATCAATGGCAAGGAAATTTCAATATAATAGAAATGCAAGACAATAATTCAAGACATCAAATATTCATTCTCAAGAACAATTTACGTCTCATTCTTTCACCACAACTAATAACATTCTATTACAAATAATGGCAATTTCATAATATAAAAGGGCATGGAAGAAAAGCTACGATTACTATCACGTTAGACTCACGGTCATGCTAGACTCTCATCGCATAGGTACTCTTCACTCTACCTATGCAACGAACATGCTTAACAAGTAAACACGTAGCAAACAATACCTATTCCCTCACCGAAGTTAGGCAAGTCACTTACCTCGGGTCCAAAATAGAGCGATCAACCCTCTAACACTGCCTTTCCTTTATAATCCGGCTTCGAAACGATATTATCTTTACATATTCAACTCAAGTATATCAATAATGACTCTATGACTCAAACCCATAGCCTAATTACCCATTTCTAATCATTCTTCCTAAAATTCCAAAATTTGACCCCGGGCCCACGTGGTCGAAACTCGAGGTTCGGACCAAAACCCGATCACCCATATCCCCACGATTAAGAATATACAATTTGTTTTAAGATTCGACCCCAAATTGGGGTTGAATCACCCAAAAATCCCAAAACCTAGGTTCTACCCAAAAGCCCCAATTTTCTAATTGATTTCATGAGTTTAAGCCTAGGTTTCTAGTGATTAGTGATGGATATTGGAAGAAAACGAGGTTACGAATATACAATTTCCCAGAGTGCACGAACTAACCTTTGGGGAGGGGAATAATAAAAGAAAGAAAACAAAAACAAAAACAAAAGGTAGCCAAGTCAGTGAAGATTATTAAAAGTATTACAATATTTAGACATATAGTGCGGGAATGTAGAGCGCGTCATAAATTGGGAACCTCTTTGTGCATGAGGTAGGCCTAGCGAAAAAATTATTTGGAGAACTTAAAATGTTAAATGCCTCATTTTATTGATAAGAAATAGACAAATCTCAAAACGACGCTAAATAAACAAGAAATATAGGTCACTAATGGCCATTGGCCTTATTACATCGATAAAGCAAAAGAAAGACATTTCTATCTACTTGGTCCCAGAATGACCTTCCTCAGACTCGGCATCTTTGGCTCCCTCGAATAGCTCCCCTAGCTCGCGGAGTCCCAGCAACAAGTATGCTCTTGCTAGATGTCCACCTTCGGTCCCTTCAGCCTTTTGACAGTCTTCAACCCTTTAGAGAAACTTTCCCTCTAGCTCCACTATGCCTCGTTCTAAGTATCCTAGACTCTTGCTGGTACTGAGGGCCATGTCTTTCCATTCCTCGATCAGCTTCTTATTGGACTCATGTATTTCTTGGTGCTCGTTTTCACATTCACGGATCCTTTTGCGTAACTGGTTGTAATTGACTTGCGCCTCGGCCTTTTCATCTCTAATCCTGTGGCCTCGAACGCATCCTGGCTTTCCCATACCATCCAAATTATCTTCCAACCAACGTGAATAGAAAGGGTTGCAACCAGCGTGGTATCGATCTAGCTCAATGGTGTCTTTCTCTATCACAATCTTAAAGTGCCACATGTGATGGGCTTGGCACTTGTGAGGACTATAATCATTTTGGAAGTCTGCTCGAATATGATTTATCTTGTCGACCCTGGGTATAACGTGCTTCCTACCTGCTTGTCTCATAACCCGGAGAGGGACGTAAGGGTATGTTCCTCTCAGGCCAAGTAGTATAAGGAATGGTGCATCTCTGGACCGGGCAATGAACTCTTCTGTCGGAAACCACTCAAACATCCATTAAACTTGTTCTTTAGTAAGATTATCAAAGAGCTCAACCCATCCTTTGGTATTCTCAGGTTGAGCAAACATGTCGGGAATGTTAGTCATTCGCTTTGGATTGTGGAAAGCGATGTGGTCATTCCACGTCCTTTGCTGAAACTCTTGTCGATACTGGCCTTTTTGTAGATGTTCTAAGAGCCAAAGCTGAAGTAGTAGATTTCAGCCTTTGAAGTGTATCACTCCTCATTGACACTTTTCTAAGGTTTGGTATATGTCTGCAATAATTATGGGCACAATGCTGAATGTCTTCCCGCCAATCCCCTCCATTAGGGTTTTGGTTACCATAGCCAGCCTAGTATGGATCCTTTCTTTCTTCATTGGAAACGCGATTAGACCCAGGAAGCAAAGCATGAAGACAAATACCCTGCGATGGATGTGTCCCAAGGACGTGATGGCAAACTCATCATTGTAGGTACGGTATGATTTGCTGTGACCGTACCTCTCATATAGGTAGTCAAAAGGGATGTATGATTCCTTTAGGCATACCAGTTCTGCATTCTTCTTCTGACCCATCATTTTTAAGAAACCCTTCCCTGTGCGATTCTCAGGCACTCGACCGGGTAGCCCCAGTCAAGCGGACCTAATTTGAACAAAAAGTACCCGGGAGCTAAGGAATTATATTTCCCAGAAATTGGGTGTTATGCGACGCACTATGCAATCGCATAACGTGTATGCGGACCGCATATTGGTTGCATACACAGGCAGATCACTGCCCAACTGAAGGGACAACTATGCGGTCCAATCTGCGACCGCATTTCGGTTATGCGGATCGCATAGCTGTCGCATTATTGCCTTTGAGTTTTGGGGAGGGGTGTTATGCGACGCACTATGCGATCGCATAAAGAGTATGCGGACCGCATAGTGGTCGCATACCTGGGAATATTGTTTTAAAATTTTGGCCCACCTGAGGGCCATTCTGCGGTCCAATATGCGGACCGCATGTCAGGAATGCGATCGCATTCCTCACCGCATATTCGACATGGTCTTTTAATTTTCTAAATTTTTATTCCCGACCCTAGTTTCATTTAACCCCTGCCCCTTTCATTTTAACTGGTTCCTAAACAAAATAGAGAGAAGTGAGAGTGGGTTCTAGAGAGAGAAGTCCTCATCTTCCCCTAATTGGTCCTCCATCTCTACCCAGTCTTAGAAGTTTATCGAGTAGTAGTCACCTTCTTCATCATAAGAGTTAAGTCTTCACCCTATTTTTCCTAAATTC
Organism: Nicotiana undulata; assembly: GCA_005239495.1. Classification (NCBI taxonomy): domain Eukaryota; kingdom Viridiplantae; phylum Streptophyta; class Magnoliopsida; order Solanales; family Solanaceae; genus Nicotiana; species Nicotiana undulata. The sequence goes on from MDKH01158552.1 coordinate 6,065, forward strand.
TAGGAATTTAACTAAGAATAAAACACACATAGGTTGGTTCTTGAGAATGAAAAGTTGGGACCTTGCATGTATGTGAATAATCTTCCATGACCTAGTAAAGGGAAGCAAGTAGAGTAATCTTTCACTAAAAAGAGTTTAGTCAATCTAAGGGATCAGATAGTGTTTGATAAAATGCTCAAATGAATTCGAGACTCCTAATTCTAAGGTAAATGTGTCGCATTTTGAACTAGATTGACGGTGCTAGGCGGTTCGGTGAATTGCAATAGAAATTAAAAAGGGGAAACTCGACTCCAGGTATGTATGGCTAAGTTTAATATTTGTAAAATCGCCTTGTGGTGCCAGAGCATACAGTACATGTATTGGTATGAATGTGTGCAACTGGTTGTTCGAATTGTGTTGAAGCGTGAAGTGTATTCCTTTACTGTCTTTAGTTGATCACCACATTACTACGCTATGTGAAATGATGCTAGTAGGATAATGAATCCAATAGTATGAATGTGTATGCTAAAGGCTGTGTAACAAGTAATGAAATGGAGTTGTGGTGTGATGTAATTGAATAAAAAGGTTGTGGCAATATCGTATATGATTCACTGTTTGGTAAGGTTTGTTGTGGCACGATTTTCTTTTTATACGTATTGTGAGTTGTAAAGAAGCTGTATTCCTATTGCTGAAATGTTCTGTGATTGAATTGTGAATTACTATTGTTGATATGAGATATTATTGTTTGGTGGGATCGGGTTGCGCGCCGCAACAGGAGGGATAAGGGAGATATGTGAGAAGTGATAAGGGTGTGATGTGATTGTCCGGTGGGATCGAGTTGCACGCCGCAACAGAAACACAACAATTGATTGTGATTGTACGGTGGGATCGGGTTGCACGCCGCAACAAAAACATAATAAATGATTTTTATTGACCGGTGGGATCGGGTTGCGCACCGCAACAGAAGAAATAAGGGTGGAATTACGATTTGTGATTGTGATGAAGTGAAAATTGTGGAACTTCAATTGTGTATCTTTCTATAGCTTGTGCAGTGATTGTGTGACTCTCTGTCTGTCTATTGCCTGTGCATTATTGAGTTTACTTAGACTAAAGTTTGTTCATACATACCAGTACAATTCAAATGTACTGACGTCCCTTTTTGTCGGGGGCTCTACATTCTTGTGATGATTGTAGGTGGTTCTATAGCAGGTACTCCAGCCCCCCGACAGTAGTGCCTCCTGTATGTCCTGTCAGTTGTTTTAGTGAGACCCTCTCCTGTCGGGGACCAGTGTGGTTCATGCCACCTCTTCTTCCGGATTTTTATTTTGGTATTTATGTAAGGTATAGTCGGAGCCTTGTTACCAGCAAGTATTGTATAACTGCTTCGTACTCTTAGAGGCTCCATAGACAGGAAATGTGGGTTATGTACATATGTATTTTTGGCAGTATAAGTTGTAGACCACGTAAAGTAAACATGTATGCTATGTATATTTTGTTAGTATTGTACCACATGTGGGTAATGACAGAAATCTATAATTAAATTCCCGATTGTAAGAATATGTCTAAATTATAATTGAATAATGTACACTGGAAATCTCAGGATAATATGTGGGATGGAAAAAGGAATCCAGGTCCGCTTGACTGGGGCTACCTGATTGAGTACAGGTCGTGTCCCTTGGTTTTGGGGCGTGACAAACTTGGTATCAGAGCCTAAGGTTTTAAAAGAGTCCTAGGCTGTCTCAGAGCTGTTTCTAGTAGAGCCCTTCTTATATGTGTGTTGACGACCACATCTATAATTAGGGGGCTACACGAACATTTAGGAAATTACTCTTTTAATTGTTATTCTATATCGTGCGGTGAGGTGGAAAGTGAAAATGTCCTTGTCTAATTCGTGTTTTGTTCCGAAATTTTTCAGTAATGGCACCAAAGAAGAGAGCTCGAATCGGCCTTGAGGTCAATGCCACCCCAAGTGTGGATGTGAATCATGTACCTGGTAGTGCGGGTGAGAGTGACTCCCCGACCTTGAATTTGCCGAACCCTTCTATTCCGGATCAAAGCATTCTTGTTCCTGCGGCGGCAGAAGGTGCTGCAATCCCTCTCGCTGATATTCCTGATCCCTCTACGGTTCCAGCTTCTGGTCCCGGTGCGTCTGGTGGGGACCTCAGAGGAGCTATTCATATGTAAACTCAGCTGGTGACCGCTTAGGCCCAAAGATCTCATGCTACCCCTGTGTCCTCTAGCGGACAGGGAGATTCCGCCGGCTCAAGAATTATGGGAAGATTGTGGGATTCACCTAGGCTACAGAGGCTAGAAAGTTGAAGATACGGGCAGACAGGGAGAGTAGCCGCAGAACCCAAGTCGGTGGGTCACTCAGGGAGCGCAGTTTCAGGGGGGAGACCAGTTCAGGGGAGGGGGCCATCAGGGCCGTCCCAGTCTTATGCACAGTCCTCAGCCAGTGCACTGCCATCCGTGCACCGTTATCAGCCGAATAGTCAGTGGAGACTAGAGTCCGACAGCAGGAGACCCATCAGCCAGGTCGTCCCGGAGGAAGGTTCCAGTAGAAGGGGAGGGCTCAGTGCCCTCAGTGCGGAGGGTTCCATACTGAGGCATGTTATTTGGATTTCCCGATATGCTACAGGTGTGGGGTGAAGTGTCATCTTCAGCGGGATTGTCGTGTGCCCAACCAGGGCAGGGGTAGGGGGTTTGCTCAGTCATCCGGTTCTTCAGCCGACACATCTTCAGTGCGTCCGCCAGCTCCAGCAGGACGTGGTGTAATTAGGGGTGGGGCTCCTGGTGGAGGTAGACCCAGTCGATTCTATGCTTTGAGTGGTCGTCCGAACGCGGAGGCTTCTCCAGATGTCGTCACAGGTATTCTGAATGCTCAAACACTTGATTGCTATGCTCTTATTGATTCAGGGTTCTCCTTGTCCTATGTTACCCCGTTTATTGCTTCAAGTTTTGGGATAGAACCCGAACAGCTTCATGAGTCGTTCTTCGTATCGACTCCGGTTGGTGATTTTATTACAGCAACGCGAGTCTATAAGAATTGTGTTGTCACGGTATGTGGTAACGTTACCACGACCGATGTTATTGAGCTTGGGATGGTATATTTTGATATTATTATGGGAATGGACTGACTTTATTCGTGCTTTGCTAAACTCGACTGCTGAACGAGAGTTATGAGACTCGAGTTCCCTAATGAGCCGGTTATTGAGTGGAAGGGGAATGGTGTGGTGTCGAAAGGTAGGTTTATCTCCTGCCTTAAGGCCTCGAAGATGATTAAGAAGGGGTGTATCTATCATTTGGTCTGGGTCGCGGACACCGCTTCAGAAGTGTCGGCCCCAGAGTTCGTTCCAGTTGTTAATGAGTTTCTTGAAGTATTTTCAGATGAGCTTCTAGGGATCCCGCAAGATAGAGAGATTGATTTTGGGATTGATGTACTACCAGATACGCAGCCAATATCTATTCCACCATACAGAATGGCGCCAGCAGAGTTAAGGGAGTTAAAGGAGCAGTTGAAGGATTTATTAGATAAGGGGTTCATTCGGCCGAGTGTGTCACCGTGGGGTGCTCCGGTTATTTTTGTTAGGAAGAAGGATGGGTTGCTTCAGGTGTGTATTGATTATCGGCAGCTCAACAAAGTCACTACCAAAAACAAGTATCCATTGCCTCGAATAGATGATTTGTGTGATCAATTGCAAGGTCCGAGGTTCTTCTCCAAAATTGATTTGCGGTCTGCGTATCATCAGTTGAAGATCAGGGATCAGAATATTCGTAAGACCGCTTTCATGACTCGTTATGGTCATTTTGAATTTTTGGTAATGTCCTTTGGGATGACCAATGCTCGAGCAGCTTTTTATGGATCTTATGAATCAGATTTTCAAGCCATTTCTAGACTCCTTCGTGATTGTTTTTATTGATGACATCCCTGTCTACTCGCGGAGTTGGGAAGATCATGCTAATCACGTCAGAGCAGTCCTGCAGGCTCTTCATCATCCTCACCTGTATGCTAAATTTTTGAAATGTGAGTTTTGGCTAGAATCAGTCGCGTTTTTAGGTCATGTTGTTTCCAGAGAAGGGACTCAGGTTGATCCCCAGAAGATCGCGGTAGTGAAAGATTGACCTAGACCAACGACCCCGACGGAGGATCGCAATTTCTTGGGTCTAGCTGGGTATTATCGGAGGTTTGTGGAGCGATTCTCTACCCTCGCCTCCCCATTGACTAAATTGACGCAGAAAGTAGTGAAGTTCCGGTGGTCCGACGCTTGTGAGAAAAGTTTTCAGGAATTGAAGTCGAGATTGACTTCGGCACCGGTATTGACCTTACCAGAAGGTATAGAGGGATTTGTGGTTTATTATGATGCTTCAAGGGTTGGTTTGGGGTGTGTGTTGATGCAACATGGGAAGGTCAAAGCATATGCTTCAAGGAAACTCAAGAATCACGAGAAAAGTTATCCGACGCATGATTTGGAGCTCGCGACTGTGGCGTTTGCATTAAAATTTTGGCGGCATTATCTTTATGGGGTCCCCGTGGACGTTTTCTCAGACCACAAGAGTCTTCAGTATCTATTCAAGCAGAAGGAACTGAATCTAAGGCAGCGGAGGTGGTTAGAATTGCTCAAAGATTATGATATGAACATTTTGTACCATCCAGGGAAGGCAAATGTGGTGGCCGACGCTCTCAGTCGGAAGTCTATTGGTAGTTTGGCTCATTTGGAAGCAGATCAGAGGCCCTTGGCTAGGGAGGTTTATCAATTGGCTAGTTTGGGGGTTTTTCTTCCGACCTCAAGCGAAGGGAAGGTTATGGCGCACAATGGGGAAGAATCGTCGCTGGTAGCGGAAGTCAAAGCAAAGCAGTTTAGTGATCCAGCATTGGCACAGTTGAAGGAGGCAGTTTTGAGTAACAAGATTTTGGCATTTTCAATCGGCAGCAATGATGGATTGCTGCGATGTCAAGGTAGGCTATGTGTTCTAGATGTGGATAATATTCGGGAGAGGGTAATGGCGGAGGCTCATAGCTCCAGGTATTATATGCACCCAGGTTCTACGATAATGTATCATGATCTCCTGGAAATTTATTGGTGGAGCGGTATGAAGAGGGATATGGCGGACCTTGTATCCAAATGTTCAAATTGTCAACAAGTGAAGGCCGAGCATCAGAGGCCCGGTGGGTTAACCCAGCATATGGAAATACCAATGTGGAAGCGGGAAATGATTAATATGGATTTCGTGGTAGGGTTACCTCGCACTCAGCGCAAGTTCGACTCGATGTGGGTGATAGTGGATCGACTTACGAAATCAGCTCACTTTCTGCCAGTCAAGTCTACCGATACAGCGGAATAGTATGCTCAATTGTACATCAAGGATATAGTTAGACTTCATGGCACTCCAGTTCCTATTATCTCAGATCGAGGGGCCCAGTTTATAGCTAATTTTTGGCGGAAGTTTCAGCAAGGTTTGGGTACTCAGGTAAATCTCAGCACGACATTCCATCCACAGACTGACGGTCAGGCAGAGCGGACTATTCAGACGCTCGAAGATATGCTACGGCTTGTGTTTTAGACTTCAAGGGTAATTGGGATGATCATTTGCCGCTTGTCGAGTTTGATTATAATAACAGCTTCCATGCTAGTATCTGAATGGCCCCGTTTGAGGCATTGTTCGGAAGGAGGTGTAGATCTCCGATAGGATGGTTCGAGGTTGGTGAAGCCGAATTGTTAGGACCAGATTTTGTGCACCAAGATACGGAGAAAGTTAGAATCATTCAGGAAAGGATGAAAACTGCTCAGAGTCGCCAAAAAGCTTACGCCGATGTTCGCTGGAGAGGATAAGAAATCCAAGTAGATGATTGGGTGTTCTTAAAGGTGTCTCCCATGAAGGGAGTGATGCGGTTTAAGAAGAAAGGAAAGTTGAGCCCTAGGTACGTTGGGCCGTATCGGATTGCTCAAAGGGCAGGGCAAGTAGCTTATAGGTTGGAATTGCCCCCTGAGTTGTCATTATTACACCCGGTGTTCCACGTGTCCATGTTGAAAAGGGTAATTGGAGATCCATACACCATCGTGCTAGTCGAAACCATTGAGGTAAATGAAGAACTATCGTATGAAGAGGTTTCGATTGCTATTCTTGATAGGCAAGTCCGTAAATTTAGAAATAAGGAAGTTACTTCAGTCAAAGTGTTATGGCGAAGTCAGCAAGTCGAAGAAGCTACATGGGAAGCGGAGAAGGAAATGAAATAAAAGTACCCCCACTTGTTTGAATGAGTCTAGTAGTAAATCGTGTGTGTTCCTATTCCTAGGCAATTGTAAGTTGTGGTTAATGTTGCATAAAAAGGGACCCTAACTTGTTTTCCCCTAAAAAAGCCTTGTTGTTTTAACTTTTCTATTCATACCACAATTGTTTGTGTTGCCCTTACTTGAAAAATATGTGACCCTCTTTAAAGCAAATACAAGTTTTGGGAAACAAATTGCTAAGTAAGTGATTAATGGTGGTGTAGATTGGTAATGGTTAAATGAATTGTCTATGATCTATTGAGGTGATTGAACTGTATGGGGCGCACTGAAATGGCACAAAGTTATGTGCAAATATGTCACACTAATTGAATCATGTGCAATTGTGAGGTAAGGAGAATGAGTTATGTGTAGTTGATAAAGTGATCAAATACTGTAAATTGCTGAGGTAACAACTTGGCGTGTGAGCTATTGAATGTTTAAAAGTGTGTAATAGTGCTTAGAAATGTGTTTCGGGGGCTCTCTGACAGGTAGATAGGCCTAATTACAAAGGAAACTCTGGCGAAAGTTTCTAAAAATATTGAAGTTAGTGTAAATTGGAAAGTTTGCATATCATGTTTTCAGAACCCAACGATTTCCAAAATCCTCATTCGAGGACGAATGATTTTTAAGGGGGGGAGAAAGTAAAGACCCGTAAAATTTCTTGCTTAAAATAATGGCCGAACGAGTCCCTGAGTTGCTTTTATTGTGGAAATTCCTAAAACGGACCTAATTTGAACAAAAAGTACCCCGGGAGCTAAGGAATTAAATTTCCCAGAAATTGGGTGTTATACGATGCACTATGCGATCGCATAATGTGTATGCGGACTGCATAGTGGTCGCATGCACAGGCAGATCACTGCCCAACTGAAGGACAACTATGCGGTCCAATCTGCGACCGCATTTCGAATCTGCGGATCACGTAGCTGTCGCATTATTGCATTTGAGTTTTGGGGAGAGGACATAGCTTTCGGGGTGAAGCAAAGGCTAATGGATGGTGAGAGGACATAGCTTTCGGGGAGGTAGGTTGCCGGAGAAGACAGATAGAGCCCATCGGAGAGGAGGATACAAGAAAGTTCTAGAGAGAACCAGAGATAGAGAGAGGGAGGTAGAGAGATGAATGAGAGAATGAAAATGAGAGGGGGGTAGTCGTCTAGGACTAATTACGGAAGGGGTGATTTTGGGCCGTTGATCAAAATTGATCAACTACTAGGATTAAATCAGGGGCTGGGTCGGGTAGGATAGGGCATTGGGCCTGGGTATTGGGTTATGTAATTGGGCTAAAGACCAAGTTCAATTTAGGCTAGGTTTTAAATAAACATTGTCTACTTGTTAAATATCCATTAAAATTAGATACATAATTAATAAAAATAGTTGATAATTGATGAAATTAAGTATAAATAGGTAAACTTAAAGTGATTAACTAATATTAAAAATATGAAATGACTAATTACTGAATTAAAATAGTATACAATATGTAATTAGGCTATAATTGCAAAGTCATTGTGATTATAGCCGAATAATGCCAAATTGGGTAATTTGTGAAATAATTAAATCCTAATAGGATTAAAAAATGTTATATTATGCTAAAAAGTATTTTGAAATCTGTTGCAATGCAATTTATGATTAATTATGGGATATAAAAGTACGGGATAAATTAGAAATAAATTGATAAAAATATGGGAAAATTATGGAAAATTTCCATTGTTATAAAAACTGATTTTGAAGGTATACATGCAAATTTAAAAATAGTTTGAGAAACAATTGGGTATCAACACCCGTTATGGTCACTATGAGTTTATGGTGATGTCTTTTGGGCTGACCAATGCCCCAGCATCGTTCATGCATTTGATGAACAACTTGTTTCAGCCGTACTTTGCTTCCTTCGTTAGTGTGTTCATTGATGACATCCTGGTATCGTATCCAAGAGGAGAACACCCAGCATTTGAGAGTTGTATTGCAGAGGTTGAGGGAGGATAAGGTTTATGAAAAGTTCTCCAAGTGTGAGTTTTAGCTTGGCTCAGTAGCTTTCTAGGGGCACGTGGTGTCAAGTGAGGGTATTCACGTTCATCCGAAGAATATAGAGGCGGTGCAGAGTTGACCCAAACCTTCCTCAGCTACATAGATTAGGAGCTTCCTTGGTTTGGCAGGGTATTACCATCGCTTCGTGAAGGGGTTTTCTTCTATTACATCGCCCTAAACCAAATTGACCAAGAAGGGTGCTCCATCAGGTGTCGGATGAGTGTGAGGAGAGATTTCAAAAGCTCAAGACTCCATTGACCTCAACTCCAGTATTAGTATTGCCATCAGTTTCCGGTTCTTATACAGTATATTGTGATGCCTCGAGAATAGGCATTGGTTGTGTTTTGATGCCAGAGGGTAGGGTGATTGACTACGCCTCGCGCCATTTGAAGACTCATGACAAGAATTATCCCGTACATGATCTCGATCTAGCATCCATTGTTCACGCCTTGAAGATTTGGCGTCATTATTTGTCTGGGGTGCATTGTGAGGTTTTCACTGCTCACCGTAGTCTGCAACATCTATTTAAGCAGGAGGATTGGAATTTGCGTCAGAGGAGATGGTTGGAGCTTCTCAAGGACTATGATATCACTATTCTATACCATCCGGGAAAGGCCAATGTAGTGGCCGATGCCTTGAGTCGGAGAGCAGAGAATTTGGGGAGTCTAGCATATCTTCCAGCTGAAGAAAGACCATTAGCACTTGATGTTCGGGCCTTAACGGGCCAGTTGGTGAGCTTGGATCTATCAGAGCCCCGTTGGGTATTGGCTCATGTAGCCTCCAAGTCTTCTCTTTATGACCGGATCAGAGAGCGCCAGTATGACTACCCACACATGCTCATTCTTCAGGACAAGGTCCGGTGAGGAGATGCTAGGGATGTAGAGATTGGTGATAATAGGGTTATGAGAATGCAGGGTCGGATTTGTCTGCCTAATATGGACGAGCTTCGAGAGTTGATTCTAGTAGAGGCTCATAGCTCGCAGTATTCCATCCATCCGGGTACCGCGAAGATGTATCAGGATCTGAGGCAGTATTATTGGTGGAGGCAGATGAAGAAGGATATTGTTGAGTTTGTAGCTCGATGTCTCAACTGTCAGCAGGTCAAGTATGAGCACTAGAGACCAGGTGCGTTGCATCAGAGGTTGGATATTCCGGAGTGGAAGTGGGAGCATATCACCATGGGCTTTGTAGTTGGGCTCCTACGGACATCGAGGAGGTTCGATGCTATATGGGTTATTGTGGATCGGTTGACCAAGTCCGCGCACTTCATTCCTGTTAGTACTACTTATTCTTCAGAGCGGTTAGCTGAGATTTATATTAGAGAGATTGTCCGGTTGCATGGTGTTCTAGTTTCTATCATTTCGGATAAAGGTACCTAGTTCACATCCTAGTTTTGGAGGGTCTTGTAGAGAGAGTTGGGTACTCAGGTCGAGTTGAGCACAACATTTCATCCTCAGACTGACAGACAGTCAGAGCGCACTATTCAGATTTTGGAGGACATGATGCGTGCTTGTGTCATTGATTTTGGGGGTTCGTGGGACCCGTTTCTGCCACTCGTGGAGTTTGTATATAATAATAGTTACCAGTCGAGTATGTAGATGGCTCCGTATGAGGATTTGTATGGGAGGAGGTGTAGATCTTCAATTGGGTGGTTTGAGTCGGGTGAGGCTAGGCTATTAGGCACAAATTTGGTTCAGGAAGCGTTAGATAAGGTGAAGCTTATTCAGGAGCGGCTTCACACGACGCAGTCTAGGCAGAAGAGCTATGCGGACCGGAAGGTCCAAGATGTGTCTTTCATGGTTGGGGAGAAGGTACTACTGAAGGTGTCACCCATGAAGGGTGTTATGCGGTTTGGGAAGAGGGGCAAGTTGAGTCCCCGGTTCATTGGGCCTATTGAGGTGCTTCAGAGGGTTGGAGAGGTGGCTTATAGAATTGCTTTGCCACCTAGCTTATCGAGTGTTCATCCGGTGTTTCATGTTTCGATGCTTCGGAAGTATGTTGGTGACCCGTCTCACGTTTTGGTCTTCAGCACGGTACAACTTGAGGGTGATATGTAATATGAGGTAGAGCTAGTAGCTATTTTGGGTCAACAAGTCAGAAGGTTGAGGTCTAAGGATATAGCTTCAGTGAAGGTGTAGTGGAGAGGGCAGCCGGTGAAGGAAGCCACCTGGGAAACCGAGCGGGATATGCGGAGCTGATATCTTCACTTATTTGAGACTCCAGGTATGTTTCTAGACCCGTTCGAGGATGAACATTTGTTTAAAAGGGGGAGAATGTAACGACACGGCCGGTCATTCCGCGAGATTAGCCCCCGTTTCCACTGTTTCATCCTTATCATATGTTACTTAACCTATTCGTGATGTCTTTGGTCGGTTGGTTCGAGTTCGGAGTGGTTGTGTTGAGAATTGAGACACTTAGTCTCTTAAATTAGCTTAATAGTTGGAAAGGTCAACCGGGAGTTTCACTTATAGGTAAACGACCTCGGAATGTAGGTTTTATGGCTCGGATAGCTTCACTAGGTGATTTGGGACTTATGAGTGTGTTCGGAATGTGGTTTTGATGTCCGAAGTAGAATTAGGATTGAATTGGCAAAATTGAGTTTTTGGCAATTTCTGGTAGGCAGTGGAAAATTATCTATCGAGGTCGGAATGGATTTTTGGAAGTTAGAACAGGTTCGTAGCGTCATTTTAGACGTGTGTGCAAATTTTCAGATCATTCGGACGAGTTCTGGGTAGTTTTGGCATCGTTGGTGTTTTTTGGAAAGTTTGAAATCCTTAGGCTTTACTCATGGGTTGATTTGATGTTTCTATGTTATTTTGTGTGTTCCGAGAGTTCGACTAAGTTCGGGTGATCATTAATGACTTGTTGGTACTTTTGGTTGGGGCCTAGAGGGGCTCGGGGTGATTTTGGATGGCCATCGGGGAGTTTTGCAAAATTGTAAAGGTTGCTGGTGTGAAGCCTTCTGGTGTTTCTGCACCTGCAAATAGGGGACTGCAGATGCGAGCCCGCAGAAGCGAACAAGGGGTCGCAGATGTGGAAAGTGTTGGGCTGGAAGCGAACAAGGGGTCGCAGATGTGGAAGCGAACAAGGGGCCGCATAACTCCCTCTGCAAAAACTCAGGTGCAACTATGCGGCCCGCATTCATGAAATGCGATCGCATTATGGGTCGCATAGTTGTCCTCAAAATGGAAAGCAAACTGTCATAGTATGCGACAACTATGCGGTCCGCATACTTGATCTGCGATCGCATAGTGGACCGCAGATCCGCACAAATATGAAAAAGTTTTATCTTTTAAGTCCTGGGGTACTTTCCACTCCAAAAGGGTCCGTTTTAATAATTTCTACAGTTATATGAACATGGGAACATATCCGAGCATCGTTTTTAGTTACAAAAAAATTTACAGGTCTTTAAAATATATCAACAAAGGATATCTACCGTGAACCCGTCTAGTAGTTTCGAATTTATTATGCAGTATAGTGGGATCTCCTGAAATACGTTCGTAGTCCCAAAATAAATATGCAGTGCTGGGGGATCTCCCGGAATACGTCTGTAGTCCCAAAATAAATATGCAGTGTTGGGGGATCTTCCGGAATATGTTTGTAGTCCCAAAATTAATATGCAGTGTTGGGAGAATCTCCCGGAATACGTCTGTAGTCCCAACATAAATATGCAGTGCTGGGAGAATCGCCCGGAATACGTCTGTAGTCCCAAAATAAATATGCAGTACAGGGGGATCTTCCGGAATACGTCTGTACTCCGAATTTAAATATGCAGCGCAACCAACAAAGACAATAATTATAGCATGACAGAAAAATTCGTGCATCACCATATCAAATACAAATCAACAATGACATTAATACAAAGTACGACGAGTAAATCAATACAAGGACATTAAATCACAAGGAAATAGCAGAACTCATTCACAAGGAATAATCACGGTAAAGAATGCTAAGTGTAAAGCGAACAGTTTAACCAGGTAAAAATAAGACATAACAACGAATCCACATTATTCAAGTCAACAATAAGAAGCCAACACAAGTCAAGTAATTCCAAATAAGGCAAGTCGACTAAGGTAAAGGTTATCTGAACTCCTTTTAAGGTTGAGCAATTACGGGAGATATTCAAAAATTCAAATAAGGGTAAGCAACAAAATATAATCTTAACTCCTATTAATGCTAAACAATTATAGGATAAGATGATACTAATTTCAATTAAATAGGCGGTTTATGAAAAATAAGCACGACGGTAGAAGAGGTAAATCTTCAATTAAGTCAATTAGGGACAAATAAGAAATAGAATGAATCTAAAAGCAAGTGATTCTAATTTAAGCAGGTAGATATGGAACTAGTAATCAGGAACTCAGTCATAACCAGTACAACTTCATACACATGGCATATAAGGACCTAAGAACCCTAAAAGGCTAACCTTCTACCAACAAGTCTGTGCACACACTCGTCACCTCGCGTACACGGACTAGAATAAACATATAAGACTCAAATCCTAAGGGGAAATTCCCCCATATAAGGTTAGGCAGGATACCTACCTCAAAGACGACAACCTGGTACTCTAAAAATGGACTTCTCGGGTGAAACGGCCTCCGGACGACTCAAATCTAACTTTAATAGCAAATCTTTAGATTAAATAAGAAGAACCTCCTTTGAAGGACCTACGACAAATCCTACCGGAATCCACGACAGAGCTCGAACGCGACGTCGACGGCGACGACTTTTGACGACATTTTTGGTAACGACCCAGCCGGTCGTTTTGCGTATTAGGATTCCGTTCTGTTAAATAAAACCTTCCATAGCAGCTATTCGTGCTTTATTACTTGCGGGAGCGGGTGGTTAAGGATTTAAGGATGGTCTGGGTGATTGAGGAACATTTGGTTCCTTAAGGTTGGCCTAATTGGCCAAATTTGACTTTGATCAACATTTTGAGCTAACGACCTCGGAATCGAGTTCTCACAGCTCCAGTAGCTCCGTACGATGATTTCGGACTTGGGTGTGTGTTCGGCTCAGGTTTTCGATTACCCGGGAGCATTTCGGCGCCCGAAATGGAAATCAAGATTTCTTTAGATTTGAAATTTGGTTTGGGACGTGATTTTATGCTATCGAGGTCCGAACGAAATTCTGGAACCAGAAATAGTTCCGTATAGACATTTATGACTTGTCTGCAAAATTTGAAGTCATTCCGAGTTGTATAGGTCGATTCGGCGCGTCGTTATGGAATTCAAGAAAATCTAAGTCCTTAAGTTATGAATTCAGGGGTTTTGGGGTGTAATTTTGAGTTTTAGCATCGTCTTAAGTGATCCGAGGGGTCGAGCAAGTCCGTTTTATGATTTAGGACTTGTTGGTATATTTGGACGGGGGCTCGGGTGGGCCCAGATGCCTCTCGAACACCACACGAGGCCAAAAACCAGCTAAAACAACTGTTGGTGCAGCTATTGCTGGTGTGACCGCAGGTGCGGTTGCCCAGCCGCAGGTGCAGGACCCCTCGTGCGGTCCCAGCCTCGCAGGTGCAGAACCTCTGCTGGTGCAGAACAAATTCTGCAGGAGCGGCTCCGCTGGTGCGGAAACCCCTCCGCAGGTGCGGTCCCGAGCCCCCTTGCCCAATGTCCGCAGGCGCGGGACCGCAGGTGCGGAAGTCGCTGTAGCCAGCAGTGTATAAGTGCCAATTTCGGGTTCTTCTTCACTTTTCACTTTCAAAGTCCATTAAAAGGCTTAGGAGCTTGGGAAAAACCTGTCCACGACTAGTTCCAGTAAGAGGTAAGTAACTCCACTCCATTTTTCTAGTTTAATTCACGAATTTCCAAGGGAACTAACTACAAATCATAGGAAAATTTGGGTTTACGGTAGTAAATTGGAAATTGGGTGAATTATCCAATTTTCGCTACGAATTCATGTACAAATCACATAATTTATGATCCTTAGACGCCGGGTAATTGATTCCTTCAAGAATTTTCAAAATCCGAACGTGTGGTCCCGGGGTCGAAATTCCAAAAAACCTTCAAGAATGCTTAAATTTAGGAATTCTTGTTAATTCTCCTTCTTGGAACTGAAATTGAATCAATTATACCATGTTTGGCTAGTTGTGAGCCGTCAAGAGTAGATTTCGGAGATTCGGGCGCATCCTTGATCCAAGGGGTGATATTGTAAGAGGGAACTGTCCCCATAGGTATTCTATGTGTTGTATGTAATTGTTTTGGGGGCTACGTGCGTACCACGTGACGAGAGTCCGTACGTAGCGACTATATGTGTTATGTCCGGGTAGTTTAGGACCACAGCATGCCTTGTATTCTGCCTTGAAATGACTTCTATATTATAAATTCTTGCTTAATATATCATTGTTATCCCTGAGTATTTCATTGATTAAGTATTTGGAAAGATTTGATAAGTGGAGTAGACTTGATGTTTTGTGGGCGCATGTTGTCACTTTTCCATATACATCCCGCGAGCGAAATGTAAATCTTCCTTCACTCTAAGGGGAGCGGGCCGTACGCCACGACGGATTTTACTTTGCACTCTTGGTACGAGCCGGTCGATCCCCGGCAGTTCCTTGGATTTAATTAAGAATGCACTCTTGGTACGGGCCGATCGATCCCCGGCAGTGCATGGACGAAGTTACACTATGATATGATTACATAGATAAACGCACTCTTTGTACGGGCCGTTCGATCCATTGCAGTGCGTAGGTAGGATTATTGTTAAGCATGCACTCTTGGTACGGGCCTGTCGATCCCCGGCAGTGCATAGTTATTCTTCACTATGATATGATATGATTACATTGATAGACGCACTCTTGGTACGGGCCGGTTGATCCCCGGCAGTTCATAGGCATGATTATTGGTAGGCATGCACTCTTGATACGGGTCGGTCGATCCCCGGCAGTGCATAGCTGTTCTTCCTTATGACTCCAGCCTGTTGCCGTATCCTTTTGTGCGCATGACTATTTGGTGTTGTTTCCTGATTTATGATTTAAGGCAGTATTGGGAAGAAGAAAAAGTGGAAATTGTTATTTGCTTTCAGTACTTACCTGAAAACCTTGTGTTTACTTCATTGTGAGTAGGCGGGATACTCACTGGGTACATATTCATTTATGTACTCATGCTGCACTTTCTTTTCTTTTCTGTACTTGGATATACAGGTCTGGAGGCTGGTACGTCTGATTATCAGGCCGGTGCTAGATATTGATAGTGTGGTCATACTTCACGGTGAGCTGCTTTCCCTGGCGACTTCCTAGCAGCACTCTGGAGTTTCTTTTGTTATATTCTCTGTCTATTTCATTTAGACTGAGACCCTGTGTATATTATAGTCATTGTATATTCAGTAGTTGCCCGTTACACGTGTGACATTAGTTCCTGGCACACACGCAGTTTGGATTTTGGGTTTGGGCTGTGTATCTATTTATTTGCTTCAGTTTGGCCCTGCGCCTTCATATTTTATGATGTTTATACCGTATCATGCTAGCATTATGTTAATTGTTTAAAATTTGTAATTTCCGACATGTTTAGATCTGACGAGCAAGGGGATATCATCTAGTGTTTTCTATATTTACTTGCCTAACCCATTGTTGGGCGCCATCGCGACCCGAATTAGGATTTTGGTCGTGACAACGTAGTATCAGAGCTTCAGGTTCACGTAGTCTCACGAGTCACGGGAAAACCCAGTAGAGTCTTGCAGATCGGTACGGAGACGTCTGTACTTATATTCAGGAGGCTATAGGGTGTTAACAAACTCCTCCTTGTTCAGATTCTATCGTGCAATCTATGATGTACTCCAATTGATCTTCTACTCTCTCACAGATGGTGAGGACGCGTGCTTCTCATAGTCCTGATCCAGGGGAGGCCGCTACCCCCGCCGCTCGAGGCCGTGGTAGGGGTATGGGTAGGGCTCATGTTCGAGGTAGGGGACTAGGGCGTCCTAGAGCTGTACCAGTTGCACCGCTTGAGGATCCTATTATCGAGGAGCAGGATGAGGTGCCTCCAGTTGCTCCTACTCCAGCGGATTTTATGACGGCGCCATTCTTCTAAGAGGTCATGGGCCGCATGTTGAGATTTATGGACATTATGTCCCAGACAGGCGTACTTCCAGCAGACCCTGCTACTTCCCAGGAGGGTAGGAGAGTTCAGACCCCTACCGCTCAGGCCACCGGACAGGCAGCAGCACGTCACACTCCGGGTACACCGCCCGTGGGTAGGGTTCAACCTATCGTAGCACAGCCAGATCCCAGGCCAGTCACAGAGGGTGACCAGCAGAAGATGCTTGATAGATGGACCCGACTGCGCCCTCCAATCTTCGGGGGTGAGAGGGGTGAGGATGCCCATGATTTCATCGACCGGTGCAGGGACAGACTGCACAATATGAGGATATTCGAGTCACATGGGGTGGACTTCACCACCTTTCAGCTTGAGGGCAGAGCTCGCCGCTGGTGGCAGTCATATGTTCTTAGCAGGTCAGCGGATTCCTCTTCTGTCACTTGGAGTCAGTTCACTCAGCTATTATTGGACAGATACATTCCACCGTCCGAGAGAGAGGAGCTTCGGGGTCAGTTTGAGAGGTTAGAGCAGGGGCAGATGTCTGTGACGGATTATGAGGCGAGGTTTTCAGAGTTATCTCGCCATGCCCTTATGATATTACCCACTGATGCCGAGAGGGTGCGGCGATTCGTGGTAGGTTTACATCTGGGTATCATGACCTCCATGGCCACAGAGGTAGATATGGGTACCCCATACCAACTTGTAGCCGAGATAGCTAGACGTATTAAGGGTTACCATACGAGGAGCAGGGAGCAGGGTCAGCCAGGTCAGCAGGGTCAGTAGGACAAGAGGGACAGGTTCACAGGTGACTCCAGGGGTTCTCCAGCTAGAGGGAAAAGGTTAGTTTGGTGGCGGCCAGTTCAATAGGCCTTCATATTCATCACCTCCACTTCGTCCCAGTGGTATTTCAGCGAAGCCTCAGTTTAGTGCCATGCCAGAGCGCTCTTACAATCCACCAGCCATCCAGGGTGCACCCAGAGGTTACTCCAGCCGTCAGAGATCCTTTGGTTCCTATTTCAGTGCCTTTTCAGATGATTCTTACCGCCCTCCAGCTATTCAGGGTTCTTCTTCTTCGGGGCAGCAGTCTAAGGCATGTAGAGGTTGTTTCGAGAGTGGCGCGCTGGACCATATGATCAGGCAGTGTCCCAGGTATCGGGGCAAGGCCGTGCAGCAGAGTCACCAGTCTATGATTTCAGCACCAGCAGTTCGACCACCTAAGGATGGGGGTCAGGTTGGCAGGGGGCCATCCTGGAGGGGGAGGATAGTAAGGAGGGGGTCATTCAGCTCCAGCTCGCCCTAGGGGAGCCCAGTCTTCAGGTTCTGCAGCGAGGTTCTATGTTATTCCGGCCAGATCAGACGCAGTGGCCTCAGACGCCGTGATTACAGGTATTATATCAGTCTGTGGTAGGGAGGCTTTAGTGTTATTTGATCCAGGGTCTACGTATTCATATATCTCAGCATTGTTTTCTCATTTCTGGGTGTTCCTCGTGAGACCTTGGGTTCTCCATTCTATGTGTCCACTCTTGTGGGCGATTCTGTGGTGGTAGACCGGGTCTACCGATCTTGTGTGATTACCTTCTGTGGACTCGAGACTAGAGCCGACCTGTTATTTCTTGATATGGTTGATTTCGAGGTTATTTTGGGCATGGATTGGCTATCTCCCTGTCATGCCATGTTGGATTTCCATGCTATGACAGTTACGTTAGCCATGCCCGAGTCACCGAGGTTAGAATGGAGGGGTTCTTCAGTTAGTGCATTCAGCCGGGTCATTTCCTATATGAAGGCTCGGCACATGGTTGGGAAGGGTTTCTTAGCTTATCTTTCTTCTGTGCGGGACACCACCGCCGAGTCTCCTACCATTGATTCAGGTCTTGTTGTTCGAGAATTTTTGGATGTGTTTCCCTCAGACCTTCCAGGCATGCCTCCAGATCGAGATATAGACTTCTGTATTGATTTGGCTCCAGATACTCAGCTAATTTCCATTCCCCCTTATCGTATTGCCCCTAAGGAGCTAAAGGAGTTGAAAGAGCAGCTTGAGGAGTTGTTGGCCAAGGGATTCATCAGGGCGAGTGTGTCGTCGTGGGGTGCTCCAGTCTTATTTGTGAAGAAGAAGGATGGGTCTATGCGGATGTGCATTGACTACCGTTAGCTAAATAAGGTGACCAACAAGAATAAGTATCCCATGTCGCGCATTGATGATTTGTTTGACTAGTTGCAGGGTTCTCGTGTGTTTTCTAAGATTGATTTGAGATCGGGTTATCACCAGTTGAGGATTCGGGCTTCTGATGTTCCAAAGACGGCATTTCGCACCATATATGGCCATTATGAGTTCTTCGTGATGTTCTTTGGCTTGACCAATGCCTCAGCAACATTTATGGACTTGATGAATAGGGTGTTCAGGCCGTTTATCAACTCCTTCGTTATTGTTTTCATTGACGATATACTGATCTACTCACGGAGCCTTGGTGAGCACGAGCAGCATTTGAGAGTCGTGCTTCAGACCTTGCTAATGCAGAAGCTATATGCTAAGTTCTCTAAGTGCGAGTTATGGTTCGAGTCTGTGGCATTTAGGGGCACGTGGTGTCCGGGAAGGGTATCAAGGTTGATCCATAGAAGATTGAGGTAGTTCAGAGTTGGCCGCGTCCTACTTCAGCTTCAAAGATCAGGAGTTTTCTGGGTTTAGCCGGCTATTACCGTCAATTCGTGGAGGGATTCTCCTCTATTGCAGCTCCACTAACTAGGTTAACTTAGAAGAATGCCGCGTTTCGATGGTCAGACGATTGTGAGGCGAGCTTTCAGAAGCTCAAGGCAACATTGGCTTCAGCCCCAGTGCTATCAATGCCTTCCGAGTCAGGGATGTATACGGTATATTGCGATTCTTCACGCCTCGGGTTGGGATGTGTGTTGATGCAGGATGGCAGGGTTATTGATTATGCTTCACGGCAGCTGAAGGTTCATGAGAAGAATTATCCTGTGCACGACTTAGAGTTGGCGGCGATTGTTCATGCTTTGAAGATTTGGCGGCACTACTTGTATAGTGTATCATGTGAGGTCTACACTGATCACCACAGTTTGCAGTACATGCTTAAGCAGAGGGACCTTAATTTGAGGCAGCGGAGGTGGCTTGAGTTGTTAAAGGATTATGATCTTACTATTTTGTACCACCCAGGCAAGGCGAATGTAGTAGCGGATGCTTTGAGTAGGAGCAGCGAGTATGGGTAGTTTGGCCTACATTACAGCTGAGGAGAGACCTTTAGCCCTGGACATTCAGTCCTTGGCCAATCTCTTGGTGAGATTGGACCTTTCAGAGCCTCGTCGAGTTCTAGCTCATGTGGTTGCTCAGTCTTCATTGTTGGGTAAGATTAAGGCTCGACAGTTTGATGAGCCATGTCTGGCAGAGCTTCAGGATACGGTGGACCAGGGTAAGGCCAAGGAGGTTACCTTGGGCGAGGATGGTGTTTTGAGACTTCAGGGCCGATTGTGTGTTCCAGATATTGATGGCCTGAGGGAGATGATTCTAGCAGAGGCGCACAGTTCTCGGTATTCTATTCATCCAGGATCGATGAAGATGTATCGTGATTTGAAGCAGCATTACTGGTGGAGGCGGATGAAGAAGGACATTCAGTATGTGGCAAGGTGTCTTAATTGCCAGCAGGTTAAGTACGAGCACCAGAGGCCAGGGGGCTTATTTCAGCAAATGTCGATTCCTCAGTGAAAATGGGAGCACATCTTCATGGACTTCGTGGTTAGGTTGCCTCGGACTTTGCGAAAGGTTGACGCGGTTTGGGTTGTGACATTTTTGGTGGCTGTTCAGAGACCGTTTTTTAACTGATTTCGAAGATGATTTTGCTGCGAGATCGGCGTGATTTTTCCTGCTGATTTTTGGTTGTTTCGGGATGGCTTCACGACTTAGTTTTGGAGTTGTTTCAGACAGAGATTTCAGTTGTGCTTTGGATTTTGTTAAAGCCTGAAAGAAGCTAGTTTCAGGGCTGTTTTTATGTTGTTTTTGAAGCTGTTTAGTAGCCGATTTTTGTGGTTTTTCGCAGCTCAAAAGCTGCTATTGTTTTTCAAAAGGTGGCTAAGGTAGTGCTCTACACTTTATTTTTGGGGGCTGTTTCGTTGTATTTTTTTTACCTATTTAGAAGCTAAGTTTCATCTGCATTTTAATGGTATTTCAATGGAGGTTTTTGAAGGTTTGGAGGAGCTGCAGTTTGGGTGTGGAACAGGGGCTGTTTTGGGGCTTTTTTTGGAGTACTTTTGGGATGATTTTCAAAGTTGTTTTTGTTGGTTTTTGGTCAAAGATTTGAGCTCGTTTTGATGGAGGGTTCAAGGGGTGATTTATGTGATTTAGAGGGTTGTTTCGCAGCAGTTTTGAGGTGAGTTTTATGGGCTTTATGAGCTGATTTTTGCAATGATGCCCATAGTTGCGTTTTGGGGACCTTTTGGTGGTTGTTTATATGGTGTTTTTCATGTGAAAAATGGAGTTGGACAATAGTAGAACCTTTAAGCTATGTATCCATGGAGTTTTCAGTTGGTTGAAGCTGGTTTCCGATGGCCGGAAATGGATGAAAGAAGGTGGATTTTTTGTTGGCTGCTTTCCTCCTCCGAGGAGATGTTAGCGGCGCTGAAAATTTAGAAAGAAAAAAGAAGGTTGGTAACATAATCCAAAACGTATTCCGGAGTCGTTTATACCAAAGTCAAATTCCGGTCAAATTCCCATCGCTTAAGCTTCCAAAAGCAAAGATCTTTCTTCTAATTTGACTCAGAATCATCTGGTAACTGAATACAACCATGCACACAAGTCGATATACATAGTATGAAGCTGTTCAAGACCTTACGTTGCTGAATAGAACTTAAATGCTTAAAACGACTGGTCGAGTCATTACAACTCCATTTCTCAACCCTAAACACTCTAGAGGCATTTTTTCAAAAGAGTTTTCTTTCCAAAATCGTTGGTAAGTAACTTTAATCTATTTCTTTTCAAATACCCATTACTTTTCATGTATTTTCAACATTGAATCTAAGATTTTTATGGTAGAAACTACGAATTTGGGTTAAAATTGAAGATTTTGTAAAGACCTCAAATTGAGGTCGGATTTCGAAATAAATTACATAACCGGGCTCGGGGGTTAATAGTTAATCGAATTTTGGTCCGAACCTCGGGTTTTGACCAAGCGATTCCGGGGTTGACTTTTGTTGACTTTTTCCAAAAATTAAAGATTGAATCTTTTTCACTCATGAGTAGTTTCTAAATCTTATTTTGAATTATTTGATCGTTCATTGGTTAGATTTGGTCGTTTTAGAGGCTTGTTCAAAAGGTCAGGCCATGGTTGTTTGATTGCTTGGTTCCATAATGAGGTAAGTGTCATAGTTAGCCTTGACTTGAGGGAATTAGGACTAGTTGGTCTAATTACTACGTGAATTATGTGTGGGGACAGCGTATATGGAAGGTGACGAGTATATATACGTTGTCATTGGGTTAAAGAAAGCGTGTGGAAGCTTTTTATCATGTTATGTTGATTCATCGACTATGTTTTCCATTATCAGTTAGATTATTACTTCTTAATTTATTCGCCTTCTCATCTATTGTTCATTTTAAAGTTGTTGAGATTTTCAAAAGATGAATTGAGTTAGCATTACATTGTGAATGAAGTAAAATTGATTCCCTCCTTGTTTTGCTATCTTGAAATATTGTTGTTGCTTGGTGAGGAAGAGAGTAAAGCACGAAAGGTGTTGTCGTGCCTTACTTGCATACAATATCATTTATGCGAGAGATTAGGAGGATTAAAGCACGAAGGGCGATGACGTGCAATTGACTGATTATGATCATTTATCACTTTATCAGAGAGAAAGAGAGAGAGAGAGAGAGAGAGAGAGAGAGAGACAGAGAGTAAAAGCACGAAGGGTAATGTCGTTCCATCTCATTTATGATATTACATGGTGAGGACGATGGTAAAATCAAGAAGGGTGATGTCTTGCCATCTCATTTATGATATTACATGGTGAGTACGAGAGTAAAAGCACGAAGGGTGATACCGTGCCCATTTTATTTCATTGCCTTATTTGGTTTCCGAATTGGTGATTTACTTGGTAGCATTGTTGTTTACTTTGGAAAAAAATGTTACTTGGTGATTTCATACTTTCCTTCCTTATGATATATCCTCTTTCGCTTGTCCCTTCTCAGTTAACGTGTTAATCACACTATTTGTTACTTTGTTACTCTACGTATATCTATCTATAGAGGTTTAGGTAGGTGTTTTTTCATAGCCTCGACACTACCTCATTAGGGTTAGGCTAGATATGTACAGAGTACATGTAAGTAATCTGTATTTGTAAAGTAATTGTGGAAATAAAATAACATAAAAACATAAATGTAGAAGTAAAAAAATTCAATCTAAGCCCACTGAATTCACAATATTTCCTTAATGAACTTAATCCCTTCCTAGTACCCGAGGTTGTGGATTATTTCCTCCCATGATAGAGCGGAATACACACTAGTGTAGTGATACTTCAAACCTCAGTATTTCAGCGAACACAATGATCGGTAGCAAATCACTATTGTTACTTTCTTTCAGCTAAAACAATGCAGAAGAAATAAGGAGAATTCAGAATTTCATAAGGAAAATATGAGGGAATGGCCTGGTATTTATAGCCAATAGGTTGGTTCGAACGAAGAGGTGCAACTCTTCAGTCATTCGTGTAAAAACGGCCATTATGTAAATGGCTATTTCCGCAAAATAAAATGGGAAATCAAACGCGGAAGTTTAATTTACTAGTACAAAAACGGCTAATTTGGATTAAAATAATATTACGTTAATCTTAATATTAACAAAGAAATTTGGTCCAAAAATTAATCAATCAATGAGATCAGATGACCAAATCTGAATCCGAAACCGAGTCAAGCAAGCAACGACGACTACAGCGCCAGGCTTGCCTTCTTCTCAACTCTTTAAAAGCTAGAAGAAGATCAATTGTATAAATACCCATCAAAACTCTTGTCCTCCTCCAATATGGGGCAATGTCCCTTTGTCAAAGAGGGAAATTCAAATATTTTATTTTCTCTCCATTTTCCATTCACTCTATTTTAAGAAAAACCAAGCTTAAGCCCAACAATGCCCCACATGATGGATAATGGCTATATCACGGAAATATGCATGAAAAATGTGTGATTTTCAAGAAAGGATTAATCGCATCTGGATAAGTAGGCTTCCCTTCGAACTTTCTATGGTGAACTTATATCGGATATACTCGAACAATCGCTAGATTTGATATCTTTGAACTGTCGAACTTTGGTGTATGCCTAGACAACCATAAGTCACACAATCAACCCTTAACCGTCTTTATTCTCATGGTTGTCTTTGTTTCAGCCATGAACACCGTCTGGTTTCATAAGTGCATAGAGAACTACCCTTGCGAAATTCTCCTTGAAGCGGCTAACACTTACTTACATAGGTGATTCCTTAATGTTTCATACGTAGATAGACTCATTGATATACCCCATATCAAATTTAGAAACTAATAAAAAGCCTTAATGTTTTACCCTCGGTACTAAACATTGTCTCATCACGAGAATGGACCAAAAATTTTAGTTGATAATGTTGAACTTTCATTAGTGACTTTGTTTGATCTCCTTGAACTTAGATATTGGGATCTCCAGTCTTCTAGGTAGTGTTACCTCCACAATGACTTGTCATCGATCATAGTCCCATTCCCCTTGATGACTTTCAACTACCTCTCTAGTTAGGCCTTTTGTAAGCGGATCCGACACATTATCACTTGAATTTACATAGTCAATTGTGATAATCACCCTAGAGAGTAGCTTCTTAATTGTTTTATGTCTTCGTCGTATATGACGAGATTTACCGTTATACATAACGCTCCCATCCCTTCCAATTTCCTCTTTACTATCGCAATGTACGCATATTGGTGTCAACGGTTTAGGCCAACATGGAATATCTTCCAAGAAATTTCGGAGCCATTTAGCTTCTTCACCGACTTTATATAAGGCTAAGAACTCAACCTCCATTGTAGAGCGGGAAATACAACTTTGTTTGGACGACTTCCAAGATACCGCTACTCCACCTATAGTGAATATATATCTACTTTTGGACTTAGAATTAGTTGAACCGGTGATCCAATTTACGTTACAGTATCCCTCAATCACAAAAATCATTTCATTGACATCCAATGATATTGACCTGGATTACTCGTGTATCGAGTCAACTTACTTATAGCACAAGATTTATCTGGTCGTGTATAAATTATGATAAACATTAAATATCCCAACAGATGAGTATAATCCAATTGATGTTTTTGACTTTGTTCTTTTCTAGTGCAAAATCTCAATGCTTGAATATTTCAAGTACTTTTTTAATGTAATGAGATAACGACAATGCCAGACCTTGAGGGGTCGTATGGATCTTAATACCCAGAATTATATCGGGAAAATCCCAAGTGTTTCATATCAAACTTGCTAGTTAGCATACGCTTAGTCACATTTATGTTGGCGATGTCATTACTTATTGTCACGACCCAAAACCGGTCCAGGTCGTGATGGCGCCTAACGGCGAGATTAGGCAAGCCAACGAACAACAATCACAATAAAAATGCGAAATACAATAACAATATGGGGTAAGGCCGTAGAAACAGGCTGAGCCACAACTAGGCCCAATATATACAACCCCAAATTACCAACATGACTACAACAAGTGT